>APFE031597529.1:0-39400 GCA_000404065.3 Pinus taeda
TTATATTGTGACTCCTTAGACTCCTATATATAGAAAGGAGGTTTTGTCATTTGAATCATCCAAGAATTGTTCATTTATGTAATGTAAAGGAGGTTGCCCCCTCGAAGAGGCTGAATTCTAAGGCGTTGAACTATCTTTTCTATGTTTTTTGAGCTGGTTTCATAACAAAATTCTTTTAATAAACACTAAAAAAATGTAAGGAAATGTTTGTTAAAATGTTATAAAATACTTAGGGTTTAGAGTTTAGGATTTAGGGTTATGGTTTTGGGTTTAAAATTTTATAAAATGGTTATGGTTTAGGATTTAGGGTTTATAACATTTTAGTAAATTCTCCTCATAAACACTTCAAAAAACGTTAAGAAAGCTTGTTAAGATGTCATTGAATGCTTACAGTTTAGGTTTAGGGTATAAAATGTTAAAAAATGCTTAAGATTTAGGGCTTAGGGTTCACAAGACTTTAGTAAATTGTTTTTATAAACACTTAGAAAAAGTTACAAAATGCTTTTTAAAATGTTATAAAATTCTTAGTGTTTAGGGTTTATGGTCTAGGTATTGTAACAATTCAATAAATTCTTTTAATAAACACTTAGAAAAAGTTACAAAACACTTGCTAAAGAGTTATAGATTTCTTATAGTTTAGGTTTGAGGGACACTTTACTAAATTCTTTTACTAAACACTTTAAAAAAAGTTCCAAAACTCTTGTTAAAATTTTATAAATTTCTTAGGGTATAGGTTTTAGGAATTAGGGTTTATAACACTTTCATAAATGCTTTTAATAAACACTTAAAAAAAGGTTACAAAACCCTTATTTAAATGTTATAAAATGTTTAGGGTTTAGGGTTTTAAAATGTTACAAAATGCTTGCTAAATTGTAATAGAATTCTTAGGGTTTAGAGTTTATAACAATAGTAAATTCTTTAAATAAACAATTAAAGAAAGTTACAAACGTTTGTTAAAATGTTATAAGATACTTAATGTTCAGGGTTTGGGGTTTAAAATGTTATAGTGTACTTTTGGTTTACGGCTTAGGGTTTAGGTTGGGGGTGTGGGTATTAGGGTTTAGGATTTATGGTTTATAATACTTTGATAAATTCTTTAAATAAACACTTATAACAAAGTTAAAAAAATGATTTTTAGGGTTTAGGGTTTTTTGGGCTTTTTAGGGTTTAGGGTTTTTAAGGGTTTAGGGTTTGGGATTTGGGTTCAAGGATAAGCGTTTAGGGATTAAGGTTTAGGGTTTATAGCACTTTAGTAAATGGTTTTAGTAAACACTTAAACAAAAGTTAGAAAACAATTTTTAAAATGTTATAAAATCCTTACGTTTTAGGGTTTGTGGTTTAGGGCTTAGGGTTTATTGTTTAGGTTTTGGAGTTTAGGGTTTAGATTTTATAAGAACTTAGTAAATTATTTTATGTTTTATGCTTTAGGTTTTAAACATTAAGATATAGGGTTTGGTGTTTAGGGTTTATGTTTTATAACACTTTCGTAAATTATTTAATAAACAGTTAAATAGAAGTTACATAACACTTTCTAAAATGTTATAAAATTATTAGTGTTTAGGGTTTACCCTTTGGGGTTTATGGTTTGGGATTTAGGGTTTCAGGTTCAGGGTTTAGGGTTTAGGGTTTATGGTTCAGCGTTTATGGTTTAGGATTTATAACGGTAAAGTTACAAAACACTTTTTAAAATGTTAAGATTAAAATTAGTGTTTTGGGTTTAGGCTTGAGGGTTTATGGTTTAGGGTTTAGGGTTTACGATTTATAACACTTTAGTAAATTATTTTAATTTACACTTAAATAAAAGTTTAAAATGTTTTCTAAAATATTATAAAATGATTATAGTTTAGGTTTTAGGATTTGGGGGTTTAGGGTTTAGGGTTTCTGGTTTATGGTTTAAGGATTATAACACTTTAATAAATGATTTTAATAAACACTTCAATAAAAGTTATGAAACACTTTTTAAAATGTTGCAAAATTCTTAGGGTTTAGGTTTTAGGGTTTCAGGTGTAGTGTCTAGGGCTTAGGGTTTAGGTTTTATAACACCTTAGTAAATTATTTTGATAAACACTTAAGTAAAAGGTACAAAATGATTTTTAAATTTTTTTAAATGATGGTTTAGGGTTTAGGGTTTGCGGTGTACGGTTCACGACTTAGGTTTAAGGGAATGTATCAATTTAGTAGATTATTTTACTAGAAAGTTACATAAAAGTTACAAAACACTTTTCAAGATGTTATAAAATAGTTAGAGTTTAGGGTTTAGGGTTTTGGGTTTAGGTTTTAGGATATAGGGTTTAGGGTTTATAACACTTGAGAAAATGCTTTTAGTTAACACTTAAATGAAAGTTACAAAAGACTTTTTAAAATTTTATAAAATTACTGGTATTTAGGGTTTGGGGTTCATGGTTTAGGGTTCATGTTTTAGGGTTTAGAGTTTCGGGTTTAGGGTTTAAGGTTTAGGCTTTATAGGGGTTCAAAAAATGATTTTAATAAACACTTAAATAAATGTTACAAAAAACTTTTTAAAGTGTTATAAAATCCTTAGAGTTTAGGATTTAATGTTTATATTTTAGGGTTTCACGTTTGGGTTTAGAGTTTAGGGTTTAGTGTTTACGGTTTATAACGCTTTAGTAAATTATTTTAATACACACTATAATAAAAGTTACAAAATGATTTTTAAAATGTTGTAAAATGATTAGGGTTTAGGGTTTAATGTTTAGGGTTTATGGTTTATAGGACTTTAGTAAATGGTTTTAATCAAGGCTTAAGTAAAAGCTACAAAATTCCTTTTAAAATGATATAACATGCCTAGGGTTTAGTGTTTATGGTTTGGCCTCTCGGATTTATGGTTTAGGGTTTATAAGACCTTATTAAATGGTTTTAATAAAGTCTTAAGTAAAAGTTCCAAAAAGATTTTTAAACTGCTATAAAATGCTTAGGGTTTAGGGTTTTGGGTTTTAGGTTTAGGGTTTAGGGTCTAGGTTTTTAGGGTTTATAATGCTTTAGTAAATTCTTCTAGTAAATACTTAAATAAAAGTTACAAAACGATTTTCAAAATGTTATAAAATTCTTAGGATTTAGGGTTTATGCTTTAGGCTTTATGGTTTGGGGTTTCAGGTTTAGAGTTTATAACAATTGAGTAAATGATTTTAATAAACATTTGAATAATAGTTACAGACTACTTTGTAAAATGTCATAAAATGATTAGGGTTTATGGTTTAGAGTTAAGGGTTAGAGGTTTATTGTTTGGGATTTCGGGTATAGGGTTTAGGGTTTGAATTTAGGGTTTATAATACTTCCATAATTTAGAAAGCGCTTTTTAAAATTTTATAAAATTCTTAGCATTTACAGTTTAGCGTTTAGGGTTTAAGATTTATGGTTTGGGGTTTATCATGTAGGGTTTAGGGTTTGTAGTTTATGGTTTAGGGTACAACATTTAAGGTTTATAAAAATCTTAGGGTTTAGGGTTTATGGCTTCAAATAATTTAGTAAATTCTTTTAATAAACACTTACATAAAGGATACAAAACCATTTTCAAAATGCTATAAATGTGGAGGGTTTAGGGTTTTAAGTCTAGGGTTTAAGGTTTAGAGTTTAGGGTTTAGGGATTATAACACTTTAGTAAATTATTTTAATAAACATTTAAATAAAACCTACAAAACACTTTCTAAAATGTTATAAAATACTTAGGGTTTAGGGCTTATAGTTTAAGGTTTACTGTTAGGGGTTTATGGTTTACAATTTAGGGTTCAGGGTTTATAGAACTTTAGTAAACATTTTTAGTAAACACTTAAATACAAATTACGAAACATTTTTAAAATTATTAGAAAATTCTTAGGGTTTAGGGTTTGGGGTTTAGAATTTAGGGTTTAGGATTTAGGGTTTTGGGGTAGGGGTTTAGGGTTTAGGGTTAAGAGTTTGTGGTTTAGGCTTTAGGGATTAGGGTTCATGGTTTAGGTTTTATAAAACTTTATAAAATTCTTAGGTTTTAAGTTTTAAGGTTTTTTGTTTAGGGTTCATGGTTTCAGGTTTATAAGACCTGAGTAATTGTTTTAATAAACACATAAATAAAAGCTACAAAACACTTTTTAAAATGTTATAAAATGCTTAGGGTTTAGTGCTTAGGATTTTGGGTTTAGCATTTATGGTTTAGGGTTTGTTGTTTACGGTTAAGGGTTTAGGGTGTAGGGATGAACCACCCATGTTAAGCGGGTATTAGCTGCTACATATTACACTTAATGAATCATCCCATGGAGCCTTGAGGAGTTATGAAGAAAAATAAATAAAAGGAAAAAGGTTTAAGAATAAGGGTGGAAAAACAAGGTTTTAGGGTTTAGGGTTTTCTTCGTCCTACACTCACATACCCAGGTATGGTCTTCCCTTATTTTATATAGTAATAAAATTATTAGGTTTTATGGTTTAGGGATTAGGTTTTGGGGTTTAGTGTTTAGGATTAGAGTTTATAACATTTTAGTAAATTCTTTTAATAAGCACTTAAATAAAATTTACAAATAGTTTTTAAAATGTTATAAAATTCTTAGGCTTTAGCATTTAGGGTATAGGGTTTACAACAATTTGGTAAACTATTTTTGTATAAACTTAAATAAAAGTTACAAAACACTCTTTAAAATGTTATAAATTAATTAGCGTTTAGGTCTTAAGGATTAGGGTTTAAAATTTATAACACTTTACTAAATAGTTTTAATAAACACGTAAAAAAAGTTACAAAACACTTTTTAAAATGTTATGAAATTCTTAGGGCTTAGGTTTTAGGGTATAAGGTTTAGGGTTTAGGGTTTGGGGTTTAGGTTTTATAATACTTTAGTAAATTTTTTTAATAAACACTTAAATAAAAGTTACAAAATGCTTTTTGAAATGTTATAAAAGGCTTATGGTTTAACGTTTAGGATTTAGGTTTTCCGGTTTAGGGTTTATAGTTTAGGGTTTAGCTTTTATGGCATGGGGTTTATAACACCTTGGTAAATTAATATGATAAAAACTTAAGTAAAATTTACAAAACTCTTTTTAGAATGCTATAAAATTCTTAGGGTTTAGGGTTTATAAGACTTTAGTAAATTCTTATAATAAAACTTAAATAAAATTTTAAAAATACTTTTTAAAACTGTTATGAATTGCTCAGGTTTCAGGGTTAAGAGTCTAGGGTTCATAAGGGTTTAGTAAATCCTCTTAATAAACACTTGAATAAAAGTTAGAAATTTTTTTAAGATGTTATAAAATGCTTAGGGTTTAGAGTTTAGGGATTATGGTTTGGGGTTTTGTGTTTAGAGTTTAGGGTATATAAAACTTTAGTAAATGATTTTAATAAACACTTAAATAGAAGTTACAATATGTTTTTTAAAATGTTATAAAATTATTAATGTTTAGAGTTTAGGGTTTACGGTTTGAGGCTTAGAGTTTAAGGTTTAGGGTTTATTTTTTAGAGTTTATGATTGAGTTTTTATAACACTTTAGTAAATTCTTTTAATAACAACATAAATAAAAATTACAAAAATGCTTTTTAAAATGTTATAAAATGCTTAGTGTTTAGGGTTTAATGATCACGGTTTGGGGTATAGGGTTTAAGGTTTAGGGCTTAGGGTTTAGGGTTTAGTGTTTATGATTTAGGGTTTAGGGTTTAGGGTTTGGGATTTATGGTTTAGGGTTTAGGGTTTAGGGTTTAAGGTTTGGAGTTTGCGTTTAATTTTGGGGTTTAGTGTTTAGGCTGTACAAAATTTTTGTAAATTCCTTTAATAAACACTTAAATAAAAGTTACATAACAATTTTTAAAATTTTATCAAATGGTTAGGGTCTAGTATTTAGGGTTTAGGGTTTATAACACTTTATTAAGTTCTTTTAATAAATACTTAAATAAAAGTTACAAAATTCTTCTTAAAATATTTTAAAATTCTTAGGGTTTATGGTTTACGTTTTAGGGCTTGGGGTTTAGGGTTTAGGGTTTACTTTATAGGGTTTAGGGTTTATTTTTTAGGGTTTAGGGTTTATAAAACTTTGTTAAGTGATTTTAAAAAACACTTAAAAAAATGTTACAAAAGACTTTTTCAAATGTTAATTAATGAGTAGGGTTTAGAGTTTAGGGTTTGGGGTTTAGGGTTTAAGTTTGAGGGTTTAGGTTTTATAACATCTTATTAAATTATTTTAATAAACACTTAAATAAAAGTTACAATATTATTTTTAATAGATCATAACAATTATTAGATTTTAGGGTTTAGGCTTTGGGGTTTGGTGTTTAGGGTTTAGTGTTTAGGGTTTAGGTTTTAGGGTTTTATAAACACTTTAGTAAATTATTTTATTAAAAACTTAAGTAAAAGTACAAACCCTCTTATTAAAATATTTATAAAATTTTTAGGGTTTAGATTTATATACACTATTAATCTAGATTCTTTTAATAAACACTTAAAAAAGTTACAAAAAAGTATTTTAAAGCGTTATAAATTTCCAAGAAGAATTGATGATCCACTTATTGCAATCCAATAGTTTGTACAACAATTAGTCGACCACAATAAGAAAATAACTGCTCATATAAATAAATTGCAAGATAATGTGATAGTTCAAGGGAATGAAAAAACATCCACTATAATTCAAAAGGACCACCAAGAATTTTCCACGGAAAAGGAAGAGTTAAAGAAAACATTATATCACAGGGCTCACTGTTTTTAATATTTTCCTAACATATATATCACCCGCATGCGATCAAATATAAAATCAATAATTTCATATTTGAGAATTGTACTCCCGACAAGTAACTCAACCTCGAACAAAGTCTGCCCATGAGAATTAGGTTTTACAGGACAAAAATATTAATCCCAACTACAACAAGAGTAGAGATAGTGTTATAGAGAAGGGAAGAGAGTAAAAGTAGAATCTTCGAATGTTATTGATTATTTTCATGGAACTCTTAATAAATTCCAACTATATTGATTTTTTTAATGGAATTATTAATAAAGTGCAACTATTATAACATCAAATACTAGTTGATCAAGAATTGTCACGACACATATCACTAGCTGGCAAAGCACAATATTTGAAATATTTAAAAGCATTTGATGCCCATGAAAGTATATTTTCATGTAAAAGGTCTATATTCGATCAATATATTCAATTTCTTGCACCAAATGCTTATCAAACAACATTCCCTATGACTTCAACACCATCACCTGCAATTGCACAATCGTCTCGATCATCTTCCCCACAACATAAATTCAATTTCTTTGAGCCAAGATTTTAGGATTTGGTCTCTCTTCTGAACAACAACATCACACTCAGGAATTTGAAATTGAATGTTCCAATCGGTTAGCCAAGGAAGGGAAAATAAGAGGAATTCACACTTTAAATCTTGTAGATGTAATTCAAGAAATTCTAGTTGACCATGAAACTAGATCTTCTAATTATCCAAGCACCCTTCTGGAAATGTATGCATCATTGTATCTTTTTTTATTGTCCTCTCAAGAGAATATAATATAAAGTAACACTTTGTTGTTTCTCTGCTACATCATTTCACTTCTTCTATTCCTATGTTCTTTATCTTCATGTGATTTATTGCTTTCCTTTATACTAGTAACCCATGGTCATTGTATACTACACTACAACAAGTATATATCAATTTTTTTAGAATATTTTACTAAAATATAAAATATTGTAAAATATTGGTGCATCCTTCAATGAATTGTAAAATGTTCTAAAATATTAGTGAATCACTCCCTTAATTATAAAATATTGTGAATTATTAGTGAATCCCTCATTTAATCTTTACATCAAGTTAATTTTCCTTATTATGCATTTGATTCTCTAATAGAAAAATAATTATCCAATTACTTCGCTTCAAATAAACCAACATCGTTAGGATTTGGTGGTTCATCACAATCTATAAGTTCTTTCAACTCCTTGCTCTGTAACTGTTATAATAACTAATATCTTTTCTTCTTCAATCAAAACTCTAATAATTGTTGATCAATACACAATTTTTTGAAATTACACAAAATGCACAATGAGATTGACCATAAGACAAAGTATGTAATGAAATTTAATACCTTATATGATAAAAAAAAAAAAATTACACAAACTCATTATAAAGACATAATTTTCGAGTTCAAAAATATATACCACAAAGAAAAATCTTCATTAGTTAGCATAACATGTTACAAAATAAGTATCATCAAAAGATTTCAACTTCAAAAATGATAATACGCTAAGTAGTCTCTCCTCCTCAACTAATTATATGTGTTTCTCCTTTAGTATTTCCATCAAAATTATAATTTCATTAAAGGAATGTTGTTCCCATGAAAATTGATCCCCTACAATGAACACATATGAAGCTAGATCATAGGTCATTATTCCATACAAATAACAAAGTTTAACATATTTCCCTTTCCTAATAAATATTTCGAAACAAAATACAAGATAAATTGTGGATTCTCTAAAAAGCGAAGAAGCTCAGGTCATGCCAAAAAGTGAACTAGATTTTTTTTCCTTAAACCATTATATATATAAAAAATTAATAATAATTACACAAAAAATTTGGAATACACTAAGAATAAAAAAATCCACATATGATTCCTAATATCCTATGTTTCTCATGTAAAGAGAAGAAAACAAGAACATAAGGCTTCTTATTCAAGAAACAACGTTAACTTTAATGAACACATCCGAAATCAATGATAATTCTAAGATGACACCAGTCATTCCCGAACAAATGGTTTATTAAACAACAAGAGTAGAGCTATAAGTGTTTAAGGGACTAACAAATGTTTTAGTCAAAATAAATAGAAATTTTTGATCTCCATAAATGCTTAAAATTCTTGTCCAATATACCAGATCTAAATGTAAAAGAATTTTGATGTACTTGAATCACTACATTTGTGAATAAAAGAAATATTCGTAAATGAATTACTCATCATTTAATAGTAGGATATTACATATATGAAGAGATATGTTCTAGATTCATGAGACTATATCTTTCATTTGTAATAGTGGAGAAGAGAGTGCCAATTTAATATTTGAATTTAAGACATGTATCTTAAATTTACTTGCATATCTCCACCTCAAGCTCCACCATCTAATCATCCACCTCCACCTCCACCTCCACCTCCTCCTCCTCCTCCTCATATTCCGCCACCTAATCCAACTCCACCTCCACCACCACCTCCTCAACCACCACATCCTCCTCCTCCTCTTCCTCCACCACCACCACCTCCTCATCCTCCTTGACTACCTACTCTTGCCCCACCTCCACATCCACCTCCTCCACCACCTCTGCCTCTACCACCTCCACCACCTCCATCACCTCCGCCTCTACCTCCTCCTCCACCTCCTCTCCCTCCCCCTCCTACACCACCTTTGCATCCACCTCCTCCTCCTGCTCCTCCTCCTCCACCTACTCATCCACCACACCTCCACCTCTTCCTCCTCCTCCTCCTCCACCTTCGCTTCGCCTCTCCCTCCTCCTCGTCCTCCTCCTCTACCTCCTTATTCACCACCACCTACAACTCCACCTCCACCTCCTCCACACCCTCCTCCTCCTCGTCCTTCTCCTCCTACACCTCCACCTCCTCCACCAACTCCTCCTCCTCCTCCTCCTCCTCCTCCACCTAAACCTCGACGTAAACCTTCACCTCCTTCTCCACCTCAACCTCCACCTTCACTCTTCCTCCACCTCCACTTCCACCTCTGCCTCCTCCTCATCCTCCTCTACCACACTCTTCTCATCCTCCTCCTCCTCCTCCTCCACATCCACTTGTACCCAAACCACCTCCTACTCCACATCCACCTATACCTCCACCACCTCCTACTCCGCCACCACCTCCAACTCCACCACCTCCACCTCCACCCCCACATTGACCTCAACCTCCTCCTCCTCCTTCTCCACCTCCACCACCTCCTCCTCCTCCACTTCCTACTCCTCATCCTCCTCCATCTCCACATCTACCTCCTCCTCCACCACCACCCCCTCCTCCTCCTTCTCCTCGTAATCTACAACCTCAACCTCTGCCTCCTCCTGCTCCTCATCCTCCACCTCCACCTCATCCTCCACCTCCATCTCCTCCTACACCACCACCACCTTCGCCTTCTCATCCACCACCTCAACCTCCACCAACAACCCCACCTCCTCCTCTTCCTTCTCCTCCTCCTCCTCTTTCTTTGCCACCATCACCTCATCCAAATCCTCCTCCTACTCCACCTCCATCACCACCTCCACCTCCTCCTCAACAACCTTCACACCCTCCTCCTCCTCCTCCACCTCTCCCACCACCATCACCACCACCTGCTCCTCTTCATCCACCATAACCACCACCATCACTACCAATGCCTTTGCCTCCTCCTCCTTCTCCTCCTCCTTATACGCCTCCTTTGCCTCAACCGCCTCCTATGCCATTGTCGCCACCTCCCTTCGCATTGCCCCATCCCCTCCACCTCCTCCTCCACCACCTACTCCACCTCTTGCCCTGCCCCCTCCACTGCCCCCTCCCTCGTTGCCACCTCCTCCTCCACTTGCTCCTCCTCATGGCCTCCTTTGCCTCCACCACCTCCTTTACCATTGTCGCCACCCCCCTTTGCGTTACCCCATCCCATCCAACTCCTCCTCCACTGCCTCCTTCTCCTCTTTCCCCGCCCCCTCCGCTGCCTCCTCCCTCTTTGCCACCTCTACCTCCACTTGCTCCTCCTCGTGGCCACCACCTCCTCCTACTCGTGCTCCTCCCCTTCTGCTTCCATCTCCTCCTCCTCCTCCTTACTGTAGCCTCCTCCTCCTAGTGCTCCTCCCCCTCTACTTCCATCTCCTCCTCCTCCCCTACCTCCTTTTCCCATGCCTATGCCTCTTCCTATATTGCCTCCTCCACCTCCTCCTCCACCTCTGCCTTCACCTCCACCTCATCCTCCTCCTTCGGCTCCTCCTGATCCTCTCCTCTTCCTCCTCCACCTTCACCTCTCCCTCCTCCTCCTCCTGTCCTATGCCTCCTCTACCTTCACCTCTGCCTCCTCCTCTACCTCCTCCACCTTTGCCTCTGTCGCCGCCTCCTCCTCTTCTTCTTCCTCCTGAGAAAGCCTAAACAAAATAAAATTGCATATCATTTCATTCTTTTTATTTATAATACTTATTGAGAAAATTCATATATCAATATATACATGATAATATAAAAAATAATATGTATAAAAAATTGCAATATAAATAAGTAATTATGAGCACAACAATTTAATTAGTAAAATTTAATTCAGTTTCTAGTGTAAGTCAAATACTATCTTTGCAATTTCACTAACAAAGTGAAGATAAAGGTGATTAAAATTATGTGTGGCCCCCTATGACTTCCAATATCAAAGTTGTAAGGTTGGTGAACAACAAAAGTGAACACAGAGTAATCGGAGTGTAGTGTAGTTTAAGAGGACAACATTTTCATGTTTTATTTCAAAAAATAAAATAAAAAATAGCGTGAAGTGTAGTATAAGAAAACAACATTTTCGGACAACATTTTCATGTTTTATTTCAAAAAATAAAATAAAAAATAGCGTGAAGTGTAGTATAAGAGAACAACATTTTCCTGTTTTATTTCGCAAAAAAAATAGCTTTGACTATTTTCCACATATTCATATTTCTACATATCTACATTTAAAAGTATTAAGAATAGTTTTTATATTTAAAAATACAATTTAGAATGTTGAATTTATTTTTGTATTAAAAAATTCAAAAATATATAATCTCATTGACAAATTCCATTTCCAATAAAAAAATGTTGAATCTATGCTAAATCTATTTTCATATTAGAATATAGATAAAAAAAAATGAGACATGAAAGTTTATCACCCACGCAAGTAACATGCAAGTAACATTTCCAATCCTATCATTTAACAAACCATGAAAGAGGTGAATGCTTGCAAGAATTTCTATGTTTTTTGCATCATAATTTTGGGGCTAAGTGTATCAATGATTGATATCTTGGTAAGCATAAGACCAAAGTCCAGTGAAGAGTATTGGGCCGATATAGTAATTGAGGAAGAATCTTGATGACGAAGTGTTTAGAATTTTCAATGTGTGAACAAATATATATAATGAAACACGAAAAGTATCCATATGTGAAAAGTATCAATAAGTACTTCCCATAGTTGCAGAAAAATAACTATAAACCAGTGTTCAACATTTCAAATATGCAAACAAAATTATCCAAAAACCATATTCATAACTGCAGGAAATTTTTATAAACAATATATCCATAAACGATATTCATAGCAGTAGAAAAAATTTATAAACAACGTATCCATAAAAGATATCCATAGCTGTACAAAAAATTTATAAACAACACATTACATTGTGCAAAGAAAATTGTCATAAACGCTATCCATAGTTGTAAAATGTTTCTATAAACCATACTTTAAAGCAAGGCTCGAAGAAGAGGTGTGGCTTCAAATATGTAAACAAAATAAATGATATCCATAGTTGCAGAAAAAAATTACAAACAAAGATCGAAGAAAAGCATGGAATGTTAAGCTAATTTGAATCAAAGAAAAAGAGGAATGGAATGTTAAGCTAATTTGAATTGACAGAAAGGGCTACTTACCTCAAGCCTGATTGGATGTAGAGAGCTTGATTGGATGTAGAGTTATAAAGTTACAAGGATGTAGAGAGCTTGATTGGATGTAGAGTTATAAAGTTACAAGGGCGCTGAGCGTGGATCTAACACATGATCTTCATATATTATGTCTGACTCTCTCCACAAAGATACAATCGAACACATGATCTTCAGAGGCATGGCTTCAAACTTGAAAACAAAATAAACAATATCCATAGTTGCGGAAAAATATTATAAACAAAGATTGAAGAAGAGGAGGCATGGAATGTTAAGATAATTTGAATTGACATAAATGGCTACTTGCCTCAAACTTAACTGGAAGTAGAGTTATGAACACATGATCTTCATATATTCAGTATGACTCTGTCTCAACAGAGATACATATCGAACACACCACCTTCAAACATATTTTGTCTCATGCTCCCCCACCAAGATACAGGTCGAACACACGATCTTTATATATTCAGTCTCATGCTCTCCCAACAAAGATAGAGAGCCAACAAAATTGGCGTTACCAATGAAAACACTATCCTCGAACAATTGGGCATGAGCATAGTTCGAAAGCATCACATATTGGCTATGAAGGGAACGGCTCAAATTCAAGAAGCTGGGTGAGATCGCCATTGTGAGAAAACGGTTATGAAGGGAACGGCTCGAATTCAAGAAGACAACACATAAAAGCAAAAAATTATTTAAATTTAAAAAGTACAGCGAGAAAAAGCAAAAAATAACCTAAATTTAAAGACAGATTAATTTGGGATTGTGAGAAAACGGTTATGAAGGGAACGGCTCGAATTCAAGAAGAGAGCCCATGAAAGCAAAAAGTTACCTAAATTTTGAAGGTACACACTGAAAAAGGGGAAAAATAACTTAAATTTAAAAATAGAATATAAATTACATTGCGTAAAAAAAACCATCGGTTAAATTAAAAAAATACAAATCAAAATAATTTACCTTTAAAATTTAAATAAAGCAAAGTAAAAAATTAAAGGTTAAACTTAAAATTAAAAACACAATATAAATTACATTCATTCAAAAAAACCACCCGTTAAATTAAAAATACAAACCAAAGGTTAAATTTAGAAAATTTCTTTTGAAGTAATAGATTGGCAATTTGGCTATATCCCTCAACCCGTGTTTGGCTTGGTTGATATCAAACTCAATAAGAATTATCTCTCGTTGGAAGGAATAAGAATTATTTATCTCTTTTCGTTATGGGTAGGAACACAAAACAACAAGAAGAAAAAAAGTATGTGATAATCTCACAACTAGGACCTCACGAAAAGGTATGTTTGGTTAGTGATGCAAAGCTATATGATATGAAAACTAATTTCAAAGTTAGAAAGAGCACATAGTTGATAGAAAAGTGAAAATTTAAAAGTTAAATTTCAAAATAATATTTATTTTCTTTTAAAGTAAAAAATGGATAATTTCAAAGTTAGAAACTCTGACTATTTAATTGTTTTTGCAGTAAAAAACACAAAATTTCAAAGTTAAAAAAGTAATGGTGAAATTTAAAAACTCAATGTTTAACTTGCTTTCTTCACAGTCAAGAGAATATGTACAAAGTTAATTCTTAAATCTGAAATATCAATCTTTATCTCAATGACTCTATCAGTTTGAATTGACAATTACGAAAATGGGGTGAAGGTCATTATACATAGTTTTGTTTGCTAAATAATAAAATTGTCAATATAAATTTTCAGGATCAGTTGTTAAATAATAAAAAAATATTCAAATTCATATGGCTTAACAACATTTTTCACTAATAAAATAACCTTTTTAACTAATAAATAAAATCATATAGATTAATAATCCTCTTCCTTAGTAATTAAAAATTAATTAATTTATAATTTTTTCTAAATAATTTTAGGTTGGAAAATTTAAATGATAAATATATAAATAAAACATTTATTTCAAAGTTTAAGATAACCTAATTTTTTTCAATATTTCTAAGCGCCTTGCAAAACTCTAGGAGTATCAAAAACTTAGCTACTAAATCACTCAGGGTTTTTTTAAATACAACCCATTAGTTATTGGAATAAAACAATGAGTGAAATCATAAGTAAACACACATTGGGTTTCCCAATAATATTTTGATCTGTAAAAATATATATTAATATATGCACGTATAAATTCACTAATTCTAATGAATTGATTATTAGATATTTCTACATATTGCACTATATATTAACCCAGACAAAATTGTTTCCCTTATTTATACAACATGTGCCCCTTAACCAAAAACCGTTATGAATGTCAACCATACTCTTAGATAATTAAAAGCCCTTCCATAATGCAACCTCTAATAACTATTACCATTAAAAAACAATGACATTGGTCACTTGGTAATTCTTAATGGACTAACTTTAAAATTAATTGAACCATATTGCACTATTATCTTTAAAACACAATGAATTATAGAAACTATGATCCCTACTACACTTCATGATCATGACATTGTAATTCTTAAAATTTTACAATACACATCAATTTTAATATCTAACACAAACTCTACCATTAAAGCTATATCTTTTATGCACTTAAAGTGTCATAACATAGTGATCAATTTGAATGAAGTCTAACTCCAAATTAAATCCCATAAGAAAGTAATATAATAGATATTGTGTATCGTTGAGATGATATTTTGATTATAGATATTGACCCAGAAATAAGTTTTCTTGAGCCAACATATGGTAATGATTTTGATTGTGATATTCACCCAAAAAGAACATTTTGTGAGTCAACATATGGTAATGATCTTGATGAGTACTCGCATTTCACCCATTAGATCATACAATGATGGTGTATATTTTGTAGATGTTTTAAGGTCTTAATGTTGGTGTCTGAAGTTCATGTTAAATGTTATTCCTTCCATCAATTAATATTAATCAAGTATATATAAGTTTTTTTCTATAAATAGTTATATGTATTTCAAAATTATAAAATTCCTAAATTTCTAAATTGTGTATTGCTATATGGTTTTTTTCCTATTTCCACTGTTAAATGCGATATGAATAATTAATATTCTTTATTGGATTCTTATTTATTCATGTTTGTATTATTGTGTTAAATATATGTATTATTAAAATAAGTTTTTGATACCTCATTTTTTTTTTCTAAATCTTTCCTAATGAGAGGGAGTCATTTTGCATGAATAGGGAGAGTCTCTAACATATTACTATTCTACAATAAATTGGTCAAATGCTCGTGACAGGAAAAATATACAACTAGGAAAAACACGTTGGTAACATGTTGAATATGAATCGATATGAATGTGAAAATTTTAATAAGTCCATTTGGTTCCCCTCTTTACTAATTTTAGTAGACATGAAACAAACTTCACCAGTTAGTCCTCCAAAAATCTTTAAAAATCTTCCAAAAGATGGAGAGTACCTCAACAGAAATAAAAAACGAATCCTCCCTCATCGCATGTTCAATTGTCCATACAAATAATTGAATTTTTGTATGTCAACTCTTTAGATGTAGACCCGCAAGAGATTCTATATCAGCCTACAATTGACGAAATATATATAGGATCAGTTAAAAATCTAATATAATATTCCCAATTCCACCATAAGCTCAAGAAGAACAAGGGGATATACTTTCACTCCATCGAGATGCTGAACAAGAAGAAGAAAAGGAAGCATAATTATACACAACCATTTAAATTTGACCTCTTAGAACTTGTGACATAATCTCATAACAATATTGCAAGAAAAGACTCACAGAGTTGGACACCAACAGGGACATAAAAATATACAATAAATGGAAATGGAATATTTCCAGGTATTCAACTAGAAGACACACAACAACAATAGAATCTACACTCAATTGCATGAAAATTTTTGAGGATATCGTATAAAGAGTAGAAAAGAAAGAAGCATAGAAAATTAGAACAACTTCTAGAATAATGTATTACGTTTGATGTCTTGCAGTTGCATGGACATGGAGAATATGTATTCATTGAAAAAAAATATAGAAGGTGATGGTAGTTCGGAAAACATAGCAACATAAAAAATCAATTCTAGACAAGCTCAACATAGAAAGGCGCTCATCATAGGCATACGATGAAGGATCGTCAACTAAACCAAACAGGAAAAAAAATTGAACATCGAATTGACTTGTGATTTAACCCATGTTACTACAATAATAAGTATAGAAGAAAATGATGTTCAATATAGAATGCGATCCAACCAGACTGATAGTGATGAAGTTTCATCCAAGTATTCTAGGTTTGATGACATATTAAGTTGCTTAGTAACAACATTCAGTAGAGAGAACAAAGTGAAATTGAGATTTGGTTGGAATGTTATAACTATGAAATATAACAACATAATATAAACATTTTAATAAGAATTAATGATCCACCTTTTGCAATCCAACAATTAGTACATAATTCGGTCGACCACATGTTATATATGTCTATAATTATGCTCATCACTATATTTATAATTTGATTATTAGGTTGATAGAATATATCTAAACCCCATGGAATATGTTGGAATATTCATAGTAATATTCACATATTTCACAGCTAAAATTTTCCACTAAGGTTTTTTGTTGTTGTTGAAATATGCATGCAATTTGTTTTATAAATAAGCATAATATAATTTGTAATAAAGTTATTATTTAGTTAATTTTTGTTGTTTTTTTAATATATTAAATTTGATATGAATAATGGGTTACCCATTTTCATGGTTATCATGGATTGAATTTTATTTGTAGTTCGATCCATTTAATTTATATGGCTTCCCTAGTTTGTCTTAATATAATGTTAGTATTTTCCTCTAACTTAAATTGGAAAAAAATTCCAAAATAGATCTGCCTATAATAAATATATAGTTTAGCTAACTTTTATGAATTTTTTAATCTAGTTAATGCAATATGTATAATGGGGTTAGTGTTTTGATTCTTATCATAAATTGATGGACATACCAATTTTCAATCCATTTAATTATATGGTCACAATAGCTATAATAAAACTAGTATATCATTTTATAGTCAAAATATTCTATATATATAGTGTATTTGAAATGAATGTTGAAACCATTTTTTTAATTAAATTGAAAAGGAATAGATATCATAACTAGCTTTTAAATAAATCCCAACCTTCTATTAATGAATAATATTAAAAATATTAATTATTGATTATTTAATCTCTAGCATCAACGTATTGATTATTGATAATTAAATTAAAATTCTAGAAATCCTATTATAAGGTATACACACTATCAACATAACATAATTAAGGAATCATAAATATGTTTTCACAAGTTTATTTATACGTATTTCAAATGTGTAAATTATGTATTCCCATTTTTCTATAATCACTAATATTTATATTAATATACATAAATATATATATTTGTAATATGATTTGTTATTATATTTTTTGTTTTGTTTTGGTTTTGTTTAAATTTTGTCTAATCAATTCTAAGTTAAATTTTGAGGGTTTGTATTGAAATCTAAGGTGTTGTTTAGTTCAATTGCAATGATTTTCACTACATGTATAGTCTGTGAGATATTTTTCTATCAAATTTATGCAAATCTCAAATGCATTCACATTTATTTCTTTAGGAATGGAATTTAAAGGATACAAATCAAAATATATTGAAACCATTATACAAATATTAATGCTTTATCTAACGTCATTATTCATGAAAATCCCCCTTTGGATTAATGTGAGATATGCAAGACACCTTGCATGTGATTTGGAAGCGAATGGTAATACAGTATAAAAATATATTTTTTGATCTTATTTTTTGATCTTATTGATATATTTTTAGAAAAAACATTAAAATAAATGGAAATATAATAAAATAGATATACATTGAATGAGAGAGGTAATACTTTTCATTAACAAGGAGATAATTGTTCAACATTACACCTTGTTTAGGATAGGTAACACCTACATCACCTCCTATTGCAACTATTCTACTAAACATTATCATATTTTTATTATATATGTACAATGACAAATTCCTTAGTTATCCTTCTTATCAAAGAAGCCATGAAGGTGAGATAAACTTGGACATGCATAAAAAACTTGAACGAAATAAGAGAAGAGTTTCCTGGACATGCATAAAAAAAATGACACTAGTTAGTGCCCTGCAGGATCGCGCACTGACCTGGTATATTAAGCACTCCAACGTAATCCAAATGTGGGAATCACGGATATCCAAGCAGCGCTAAACATATAATTTAGCTAGCTAAAGTTTGAAGCATAGTCGATCATTGGATTCAAACATATCATGATGCTACCAGGTGAGACTCCTTGGGAGCTAGATCAGAGACTGAAATTCACGATCCGCTAAGGTAATATGAATCTAACGGATGGACAACATAGCGAATGGTTTGTAGCATCGCTAACACCATATCTGTGGAGTGCATTATCACAACACAAACTGATGACTCAGGTAGAGGCCTTAGATATTGCGACGAGGCTGCATGAGACCTCGATGTAGGATCCCAACTTGGGAGTTTAGCAGATCCCCCCGTAGCTAAATAATTTATGCCTAGAGATACATCGCCTGAAATAGGACAGGAGAGCTCGACGAGAACTGCATGAAGAGGTGTGGTGCATAAAATTCAAGGGTCAGGGTCATGACAAGGACCACTACCAGGTTTTCACAAATTACCTCGCAGGAGGAGGGCCAATGCCTTTAATTACAAAAGCGTAAGAAGGCCCTAGCACGACACCTGCTTTGTGGTGCGCGATTTTTCAAATAGATGGAAAACATGCCACAGACAATTGCCATTTGTTACAGAAGTATACGCAAATTTCACAACAATTGTTCTACAACATTTGTAGGTCGATCAGACACGATGAATGCACTCGTAGAAGCTATGAGTTGATGATGGATAGAACTCCTACCTACATAGTGCATGCCGAAACGTGGCCCCTAGAACAGAATGCAGGAATTGCGCAAATAGGATTTCAAGGGTGAAGATGAGGCCGAGGCGGCGGAGGACCTAGAAGAGGTCGCAGACAGTTGATATGCTACAATTCCGGAGGGCTAGGACATTATGCCCGTGATTCTACACACCCAATGAATCCATCATCTTTGTATTGCAACTCGCTTGATCATGAGACCAAAGATTGTCCTACACTAATAGCTAGGATACGTGACAAAGGAGTGCTACCGCCTCCCACAACTCAAAACCTATAGATTATGAGGTTTGAGTCGTGCGAGGAAGATCTGAATGTAAATATTGTGCTCCAAAGTGGAATTACGATGGGAGATCTGAAAGGCAAACAACCAGAGGATAGTACTTGCGTTCACAAAGATTCGGTGAAGGAAGCAAAGTTTGATTTGGAGCGCACTTGGGAAAATTTCATGGAAGCTAAGAAGAGCTTAGGTGAGCCATCCGCTTCAGGAAGAAAAGATAGACCAGAGCCGAAGATGTACCCATCCATGCTCACAACATTCTTGGAAACATGTATGAAGTTATTGCGTGACAGTAAGGTGGTAAAAGGGTTATAGGAACTCATTAAAAGATGCATTGGGATAGTGCCAAGATAACCACATGTAGTTAGGAATATCGAAAAACACAAGACAAGGACATGAAGAGAAATGGGATTAACCACCCAGATCAAAGAATATCAAATGGATCAAGTTATCCTAGATTTAGGATCGAATGAGAATGTTCTACCGAAGCAGACATGGGAGCGAATGGGGAGACCTACGCTACGGTCTCCTATTCAACTGCGAATGGTGAACCAACAAAAAATAATACCCATGGGCGATTGCAGGGCATAACCGTGGAAATTAAGGGAGTGAGCATGCTAGTAGACTTTAAAGTGATAAATATTGTTGATGACAGCAATCCCTACCTAGTGCTCTTAGGAATTGATTGGGCCACTGACATGAACGGGATGATTAATCTAAAAAAGTGGAAAATGATTTTTTAAAAGAAGCCACTACATGTAATTATACCACTAGACCCTGCTAAAGGATCGCACTATACAGAAACGGTGTGGGACTGTGAAAGTGATGATGATTTGGACTGAATCTATAAGATAATAGTGCGAAACTAGGACTGGGTGAATCCCACCATGGATGGGCAGATTACATGGGAGCGCAAAAGCTCCTGTACTTTGGATTCAGATGAGGAGACAGAGCGATGGCATAATTTTTTACATGAGGTAACTATGTTGAATTCCAATATGATGACAAGGTCACTATGCTGTGTATCAATAGAAGTAAGAGACCTACCTACTTATGATGGTCTAAGTGAGGTAGACACCTTCTTGAATAAATTTGAAAGGGAGGTGCTAGAAAAGCAACATTTCTAGGCCTTAGATTGGGTACTACGCGCTACGCCCATAGGGTGGTGGGGTATGCACAAAAGAAGCTTTGACAAATGGCACGAATGTAGGAGAATGATGTGCACACGATTTGGGAAGCGAATGATGTGATTAACAGATAAGTACAATAGATGGGTTGATCCACATGCACGTCTGGTTAGGTGGGTTCAGCCATATGGAAAACAACCTACGCAGATGCACATGAACTCCATTTTGAAAGGTATGGTCAATAAGCATGTTTTGGGGGAGGAAATGTGCAAATGGCTCTTAATGTTGGGAAGAAATTATGTAAGAAGAACAATCATGTAGAAGATTATCCATGCAGAAGCAACCAACAAGGTATGCAACGCACTGAACAAGGTATGCAATTTGCAACGAAGTGATTGGGACCTGCACATACCCACAGTAATATGGGCTTATAGGATGACATGCAAAAAACTGACAGGACAGACGCCTTTTAGGCTTTTCTATGGAGTAGAAGCCATAATTCCTATGGAGTACATCATGCCTAGTCTGTGCATAGTGGCACTCACAGGTATGACAAACCATGGAGCCCTGGAGGAGAGGCTCGCTCAGTTGGAGGATCTTGAAAAAAAATGATTTTTGGTTGGATTTCAATAGAAAGTACAAAAGAAGAGCGAAAAGCACTAGCATGATCGATATATTAAGTTGTGCACACTCAAGGCAAATGATTTGGTGTTTTTGTATGATAGTAATTTTGATAAATTCCCAGGGAAGATCAGAATGCATTGCGTGGGACCATATGTTATTAAGGAGATGGCAGATGGTGGTGCGGTGCAGTTGGTGAAATTAAATGGAGAACTCTTCCTTGGATAAGTCAATGGTAGTCGTTTGAAGCCATACATAGGTGGCCCAACAATCTGACTAGCCATAGGAGGCATAGCCTTAGCACTCCAAGCAGCTGAAAGGAGGTGCACGACTATAAACTACTCTGCCCAGGAGTTTCACGATGTTAGGAATGCACGCAATAGTGAAGTGTCTTAGGGTCTGCGATAACGTGAGGGTAGCTGCAGTGCTGCACAGGTTGGCTGGAAAGTGAACGTTACAGTCACTACTCACGATGTGATGCTTGGCTTGAGACTAAATGGAGTGGGTGACATGCATTTAAGGCAAACTTTATGGACCGGATTCTTGAAAAATTTTCATGAAGTGAGCATTAATGGACCGAAGGTGGGGGGAATGGTCGAATTTGAATTCAAAAGGTGTTATAAATTGCAAAGGTCTATCTTGCAAACAAGACTTAGCCATTTGAGAATTCAACTATTGCCCAGCCAGAGATTAATGAACCTAGATTTGTTTAATATTTTGAAGTCGAAGTTGTTGTTTGAGCACTTACCTGAGCCGTTGAGAGAATTGTGGAATACCAGTATTGCAGCACCTGAGGAAGCCATGGATACTGAAGCAATGACCATTGAGGAGGTTGCGTAGGCCATGATGGTAGGAGAAGCCCCAAAAATTGTCAGGATAGTTGCAAAAACCCATAAATCGCCACGCATGCCGAGAGCCAAGAAAGAAAAGTAGCCTATGGTACCAGTGTGCATGTTCCCTAGAAACCCGCTAAGAACTAGGATTACTATGGAAGAAAAGGGGAAGGCAATAAACTTGGAAGTGATTGAGGAGGAGGAAGACTTTGAGGAAATCTTGGTAGAGGAGGAGTAGGATGTAGAGATGGAGGTGGAAACCTAGGGTGCAGACCCTCTGACCAGGCTGCCCGTGCATGTTCCTCCGAGGAAGGGGAAAGCAAGGGTGCCCAAGGACCTAGATGAGAGAAAAAGCTCTCTACAGACTCTGTTGTTCCCCAACGACATCATTTTTGATGGAGTGCACTTGGGGCAAGTGCTTGTGCTAAAATTTGAAGACTTGGATCTCATGAACCACGAGAAATTTCCGCATTTGGCAACCACGTAGCTAATGTGCCAGAAGAAAAACACACCACCTGGAGTCATCGAGTTGGAGTGACAGTAGTGGCTAAGAGGTGTAGAAAAGGTGAGACTATTAAACCTACTCTCGATGCCACATTACCGTCACAATCCAATGAATTTTTTCATCATTAGGCAGATGCTCTACCTAATGCATGATGGGTGCTTATGGTTGGAGGAGCCCATCCCATCACGGACCACTTAATCCACAAAGTTACCTGGCTCCCTTGCAAAGGGGAGGATCCAATGAATATCTTGGAGGGTAAGAGTAATGATTTAGCCATCGTGGAGGCCATGAAGAAGAAGTTCAAGCTCGAGAGGAAGAAGAGAGGGTACACAATTTCTAGCACTAACAATGTTGTGATCAAAGTTGCGATGCATATATTGGCCAGAAAAGGTATGTGTAAGTTCCACGGGGATGAGGTGCCCGTGGCAGTGGTTGCACTTGCCACACAATGCGTAGAAGAGGTCCAGTTTAACTAGGAAGACTACTTGTACAGAGAATTCCTGGAGAACTTCCATGAGGCACTATAGTAGGGGAAGATGAACATTAGAATGGGGATTAATTGCAATCCGAAGTTATCACCCACTGTTTATAACAATTTGTAGAGCTTCGCGGAGTTCAAGGCAGTCTTTCATCACGTATACATTAGGGCATGCAAGGACCCCACGAAGACATGGAACGAGCTCCCTTACTTGTCGATGGACGATGTCATCTTCGCCATTCTTGAGCCGTGGCCACCGGAGTGGCACGCTCCATCCAGATCGACAGTGGAAGCAGAGAAGCCCGCCATATAAAGGAAAAAGGATGAGGAAAAATTTTGGCTGCCACAGTTGGTAGAAAAGAGAAGGAATGAACTAGGAGGAGGTGCACGACACTGTGAGGACAATAGAAGAGCAGCAGAAGGTAGCAGAGAAGGAGTGTGAAGGCCAGAAGTCACATTCACCCAAACAAGAAATAGATCTAGAGGAAGGCGGCATGGACCCATAGACAGTGTCCATACAGTTGAAACAACAGTGCCCAAGAGAGCAGATGGGGCTGTAGAAGAAGCCAAAGGCCTCAAAAACTTCTTTCGACCCAATCACCCTCACTGAGGGGGATCTACATGAAATTGCGGAGACAGTGAGGGACATCACCACAAAGGAACACCAGATGGTGTTGGGGACTCTCAGAGCATAGATACAGGAGTTTCAGGTGCACACTCCATAGGCTATTACTTTGTCAACCAGCCTCACACTAGGCATAGCCGCAACTGAGGAAATGTTGTGCACTCGAGTGACTAACACTATAGTGCTGCCAGAGGGAGCACTGGTTACAGAAAATGAGGCTGACAGGCCTACGGTCAGTGCGCTAAAGGGAGTTGGGATAAATATGGCTACGATCCCTCAGGAGACACTTTATGTTTTGCAGGATCGAATTATTGTAGAGCTTTGAGCTAGGGAGGGTCATGCACATTAGTTCATGATCTAGTAGTGGATCAACATTGAACATTTGAGCCTGTAGTGCGATAATGTATTGGTGTAGAACCGGAAGATTATGCAGGTGGTTGAAGAAGCCTGCTAGATGGTCCTAGATCTGGCCATCCATGCAAAGGAACCAACAGAGGCATGCATCCAGGAACTAGCATTAGGGGTGTGCGAGGCTAAGGAAGAGATGGCGAAGCTTCAGCTGCTGAAACTTCAGATAACTAGACTACAACTGAAGGCGTAGCCTTCAACTCCACCAGAGATTAAAGAAAAACATGCCAGTGTGATCATAGCAGCCATAGTGGAGGTCAAAAATGCAGTGAAAGACTGGACCAAGCTGTTGGAGGAGTCGTTCTAGGTTCTCACTACTCTGCAGGAGGACTCGAACATACAACACCTAGAGAGGGAGGTGCGTGACCTACAATAGCAATATAATGAAGTAAAATGGACTGCGCAGATGGTTTCCCTTACACAAAGGCTCGCATAAATGCAGTAGGTGAGAGCACTCAAGGAGTAGGTGGATGCTGCTCCACGCAAGGAAGTCATTTTGAGGGCATGCATATAACCATAGATTGATGGAGCTTTTGTCATTATCTCCTCCATTGAAGCCAATCTCACGCAAATGTAGGGAACGCAGGAACAAGTTTGGGAAAGCAACTCAACTATATCGATCTCTAAACAACGCGTCCAAGAAGTACAACAGGCAGCCGCTTAGTGTGACATCGATCTTGCAGTGATCCACATAGTGTTGGAAGGTCTTTGCACAAAGATATCTACACTAAAAGAGTGACTCGAGGGCATGGGATCCCCCAAGGAATGTTTAGGGGATTATATCCCAGATTTTGGTCACAAATTGTAACTTCGATGTAAAGACTCTACATTTTATGGGCGCGGAGCGCGTAGCTTGTAAATGAGTATAGGGTTGTCTACCCTTAATTTTGTAATGTAATGTCAGCTGTAGAGATCTACCCATGGTTCACAGACCATGGGATTGTATAAATAGAGTGAAGCTCTAAGTGTAAATCAATGGAATCAACCAATTGATGATCATGGAATAGAAGCCTAGCAGAGTATCTAAAGTATAAAGTCTAGTTTTGGGTCGTAGAGTAGGAGAAGGCTCTGCAACTGAGTGCGCAGAGGCCTAGTAGTCTGCAGCTGAGTGCGCAGACCCTTGCAGCTGAGTGCATAGGGCAAGTCGAGTCTGTAATAGTTGGAAGCATTAATAAAGAGAAGTTTTATATCATTCCTACGTATTTATTTCCTATTTTATGCATTGAATGTAATTGGGTATGAATTGCAATTCTACTATTTATATGATGCGTGAACATATATCACTGTGGTAATTAAGTGAACGTGAGATAAAGTATCTATTTACGCGATGTTAACTAAGATATTCAAGAAGGTAAGTAACATCCGTGGTATAGTTTGGGGAAATAACATAGATCGCTGCCATAGTAGTGCGAAAGCACGTCAACCCCTAGTTAGGGCTACACGAAGGTGATTATAACAAATCACGAGGGTCTCACAGGTCAGCACAGTGCACGAAGTGACGTGCATGAAGGTAGGCACAGTTGGACTAAATCAACATCTTAGACATCCCAAGGGTGTGGAAACTTGGTTCCAACATCCCCCCATACTGCTTCAGGTGAGACTTCAATTTGCACTGCACAAGTTGATGCCAAAAGGGCCAATAGTGTAGGGATTTGTTTGGCTAAATAGCTCTGAACCTAGGTTAGGCCCCATCATGCCAACACCCCATCATTACCGTTGGTCCTTTTGCCAAATGGGGCATCGATTATATGACATGTAACCCTCATTCAACCGGGGGGCATGGTTATATCATTATCATTGTGGGTTATTTCACCAAATGGGCTGAAGCGATGCCCACATGCTTTGTAGATGGTAAGACAACAGATCAATTTGTTTTCAACCATGTTATTTCTTGGTTCGGCGTACCTCAAGCCATTCTCACAGACCATGGCTCCCATTTCAGAGATTACATGATGGCTAAGATGACATCGGCATTGGGTCTGCGCCACAATGGCTTCACCCCATATTAACCTCAGGCCAACGGCCAAGTTGAAGTCGTGAACAAGGTTTTCATTACAATGCTTCAATGTACTATTGGGATGCACAAGTCTAATTAGCGTGTCATGCTCTTTTCAGCTCTGTGGGCTTATCGAACCTCAACCAAAGACGCAACTGGTTTCACGCCATTCCAGTTGGTCTATGGTCTCAAAGCAACATTATTGATCGAATGTGAGATTCCTTCACTCAACTTATATATTGAACTCCTCCCCAAAATATCACCTTAGGAGGAACTCCTCTTATATTTAGAGTGACTCGACGAGAGTTGTCGTCTCACTGCCTTGGTCATCAAAGCATAAAATAAATAGGTCAAATCCCTTTTCTTTCAATCAGTCTCCCTTGTGCATTCTTTGAGGGTTATTTGGTCTTATTATAGGACGAAGCTAATGATAAGCTAGGTGCAAGCAAGTTCAATCCCATGTGGCATGGGCCCTACATTGTGAAATGCGTTTTGCAGAAAGGAACCTATGAGATTATTGATTATGAAGGAAATCCTCTAGATAAGCCTCGAAATGGGCTTTACCTCAAGAAGTACTATGCTTAGGTTATATTGCATGGTCACTTATGTACATTAGTGTGTCATTCATTTTTGTGCAGTGTGGTTTTGGAGTGTTAGTTTTCAAACATCTTTCCTGTTTACTATGCTTGTCTTGCTTTGCAGATGTCTGCGACTCCCCACTTCGGTTTCACTAATGGTGCTTGTCATGGTACCCAAAATCTATCATCTACGGCATGGGATAATTATGACTCCAACAATGATTTGATTGACCTCCAAGCTACCTGTCTAGGTTGCACAACTAAAAACATTGTTGAATACAGTATTGTCATCGAATCATTGTTAGGACCCATTGCTCCTGACATTAGAGAGTTAGTTGTCAACCACGATTCACAGCTTGTCATCCTTCAAGTCAACGAGAAATATTCTATTAGAAACCCTAAAATATTGAGAATGTATCTCTGTATTCATCTAATGGAAAGACATTTTGATTACATTACATATCATCATATTCCTAGACGCATGAATAAATTGACAGATGCATTAGCTAATTATGTGTTGGATAGACATTTACGAAACACATGAAAACATAAAACAAACCATTTGTACCATAGTAGTCAAGAAAATACAAAATATATATATATGGTGATAATGTTTGACACGTCATAATCCCAAAAAATAATATGTGTGACCAAAATAACATCAGTGATTTATAGGCCTCATATATCCGTGGCACGCGGGCCTAAAAAAATTGTAATTGCTGGACCTAGGAACTAATCAGCATGGTGATCGTGGTAGCATGATACAACTCATGCAACATGAGTCAGAAATTGGCGGATCCGATCTGAGACTCCCACCATGTGTCTTTGGTACTGATGACGAATGTCTCTTACCCGAGCATACTCCAGGATAGCATGAGTCAACCCCACAAGGTTCCTCATGATCTCCTCCTCGTTGTCACTACCCTCCTGAATAAGGAGGGGCAACATCAATTGGGCAGGGGATGCGCTTGGCTATTGGGGACATCCCAGTAGGCTGCTTCGGTCCAACATCTACATTAACAAGAGAAACGTTATAAGCACATATATACCAAAAATAGTTAAAGAATCTCAAAATTAAAAAAAGTTGATTTTTTACCTTCATCATCGAAATCCTCTCCATCTGGTAAGGGCATATCTGAATCTCTGTGAAAGTCAGTGCCATTATATGGCCAGACCTCCCTGACAAAATTCTGTGATCGTATCCATGAAAAGAATGCAGGTCTGTACAAAATGTGTTGACCCCTAGTGATCTTGGGCATCAAACGATTCTAGCGGGCCATCCATGGATCATGTGGCATAAGAGGATCTAC
The DNA here is from genome assembly GCA_000404065.3 of Pinus taeda. NCBI lineage: Eukaryota > Viridiplantae > Streptophyta > Pinopsida > Pinales > Pinaceae > Pinus > Pinus taeda. The sequence continues at coordinate 28,226 of APFE031597529.1, forward strand.
CTCAGTCGGTTGAAACTGGAACAATGGCACCTGTTCCAAGAAAATGGTCACGAGCATAGATCCAAAGCAAAAATTCTTCACATTCCCCACCTTAGCTTTGTACAGTTGGCACTTCATGTTGGTCTTCATGGCCTCTGCCGAGTTGAAGATCGTAGGTGTTGTATAGTCGATAGCATACAAGAACTTCGACTTGTTGGTCTCATGTTCTGCCTGGGATCTCACCACTCTGTTGATGGTCAACATCAACACTCTTAGTGTCAGATCCCAAACACTAGAAGTCTCAATCTTCCCACCTCGCCACTCTGTTGATGGTCAACAGAAGCACTCTCAGTGTCAGATCATGAACACTGGAAATCTCAATCTTCCCACTCTTGGATTTCACAGCCTGAGGGCACTGTTCAGTAAGCAATGAAGATATGCTTGCCCCAATCAGTCGTGACCTGTACAAGTTGACTTGTTCCCCTCTTCAAGACAGTCCAATGATGAATATATATGTGAAGTTTCCAACTCCACCTCGTGGTCACCAAGGACAAATATTTCCTAATTTATGTCCCAAAGACTAATCAGGTATCGAAGCAACTTAGGTTGGGCCCGCGTCCCTGGCATAAGAAAGAATTTGAGGAGCCCACAAGCCCTCAAAGCTTCTAGGAAATTTGGATCATCCAATGCCTCGGTGTCCACATCCTCATGTTTTCATTCTTTCTAGTCCACCATTTTTGGTGACTCTTTCCAACAAAAGCCATTAATTTGAGTCAACAATCATGCTTGGACCATAAATTTTATGTTTTAATGGTGATTTTTTTAGTAGATAGGGCTTTTTTCCCTATTCACAGTGCCGATGTGCCTATTTTAAAAATAGTTGTGCCAATGGTGCGACACTATTTGTTAATCATCCTTGACCAGTGCAATTCTTTGCCCAGAAGTTGCGCCAATTGAGGGATTTTTTTTTTTTGCAAAACCCCCTAAAAAAACCCAAAAAATGGTTAAGAACAGGAATAAAGGACATGAAAATGGAGCTGACGACTTTGGCTCTTACATGTAACTCGCGGCCTGGCAAATGACCACCTAGATCTCTCACAATCTTCTTTGGAACAATTAGGGAAAATGTGATTAAAAATTTTTCATAGCAAGGTAAAATGGTAAATGGTAAAAATATATTTACTTTTCTCCTTCTTATCCATTTTTTCATGAAAATATAAGGTTTTTGTAAATATTTTAACCTATTTTTCCTCAAGAACTGGATAATACACTTTACCTTTTTGCGCAGCGATAGGTGACGTATGTTTGACGATGATGACAAGTCATGTTTCAGTTCTTTTCTCGACTTGTTAAGCTCTTATGAAAATATTGAAGAGTATTTTTCCCTTTTGACTCATAAAAGAGAATAAAATGGGGGGTTTGCTTTCAAGCTCTTTTCTAACCCTTTAAAAGTGAAAAGATGGTTGAGCCCTTGTCATTTTGAACTCATTAATGGATGTGAAATGTCATGCACCTAGTATAAGTTTACCCCTTTTTCAAGTTGGGAGGAACTATTTACAAAAAAGGTACTCCTTGACTGAAATGGTCAAGTGGTTCTCTCAAGTATCATTTTCTAACTTTTCAGGATCGAGAGACACAAATGTACGAAAAGAAACCATGTGGAGTTTTATTTGACATGTCTTTTTCAAACTCTCTAAACATGAAAAAGATACTAAGTTACACCCTTGTCGAACTCATTAAAATATCAAATGACATTGGATTCATCACCATGATGAAAATGAGCTTCTCCTTACTAGTTCTTGTTAAACTTACTAGGTCGGATTCGACCGAAGGATGAACATACATTGCAAGAATATGCTATTGCCTTCAAGCTTGTGATTAAAAAATAATTCGGGTACCTGCCAAAAATGGTTGGGAAATTTGGAAATCTAATCAGCTGTGTCGGCAGCTCACTCTTGAACATGACACTTTCTCCTTCGTGTTGGGTTGGGATATCCTCCTTTGAATCATTGAACTTCTTGGGTTGGGGAATTAATTTTTGCCTTCCATTTGATCTCTACCACGTCATGATGACCACCAATCCTATGGATCCAAAAGCTTCCAAACTTCCAGTTGTGTCACTGGTATGTTCAAGAGTTATCCTTCTGCAGTTACATTTACCTCTGATTCTCTATATCATCCAAAATCATTTCGCATCCTTTTGTCTCATATCGATGATGTGGGAAACATTATGGCCCTCCTTTGACATGGGCTTTTCCCGTTGAATTTAGCTCATTATCTAAGAAGTTGACTGAGAGACTCCCTTCTAGTGCCTTAGATATTGCATGCCCTAATGGAAAGTTCTTTGCACTCGACGACAAGTTCACATCATTGGCTTTCGATTGAGTGATTTCATGGGTTTTCAACTTCAGTTCCTCTATTCACATTTCGTGGATTGTGCTGATAGTACCTTGAGGACCATTGTCATTATTGGTGGTTTCTCTCAGACTTGTTAAAAGTTTACATCATTTACTAGTAATCAAGCAACTTTCTAGCATGATCAATGTTAACCCATCTATTCACATTTGAACCTGTAGTTTGATCTGGTCGTGTTGGAGCACAATACCCTAGACTTAGATCACAAAAGTCTAGGTTTCCAAGTGATGTGACATGGTTATGTTGATATACATGTCTCTTTCATATGGATGGTTGCGACCATACCATGAGTTAGAAATGGATTCCATGGAATGCTTTTCAGTTATGATGATGGACCATCAACGGAGAAAGATTTTCTTTATGATGTAGCGTGGCTGAATAAGAATTTTACCATATGTTTCATACTTCTATATATATAGCTAGAATGGATCTAGGTTACACATTTTGGAAAGAGAGGGAGTGTTTAGGTGAAAAAAAGAGCATGCGATTAGGTAGTTTAACCACCCTATCCAACCATCCATTTGTAAGTGGCGGATCAAGATTCTTGAGTGCTAAGAAGATATATTTATTGATATACTTGAATTGAAAATTTATGCACTTAATCTAGCATTTGAGCTCTCCAAGCTTGATTAGTTTTTGAGGTCTTAAAATACACATTTCCAGTACCTCTTATGCAAATTTTTGTACCCTAGTGAAATTAGGTAAAAAATTGTCCTTAGTTGTTGGATTGGGTCATGTTTGATTCACGAAGGATTATTCTATCCAATGGCATATGAGTTTGAAATTTTCTAATTCATATGATATTTTTCATATATTTTTCTCTTAAACATAATGCTTCATTTTTTTGACAAATTTCAAGAGGCTCGATGAAAAAACAATAACAAAAACAAATTAAAAATTACCGCTATCTTAGTTTACTATTCATGTAATAGTTGAAAAACAACTTATGGGAATACATGTGTCTGCAAATTCAATTGAAATATTTCTCTTCAACATAAAAAATAATAATAAAGTAAATATATTTTTTCATAAACAAATAAATTTTTGATATGAAAACATAGTTTCTCTAGTTGTAGACCCATGATTATATAATAATATATATATATATATATATATATATATATATATATATATATATGAACGAAATCTACTCCTCTTCTCCCCTTCAATTGGGTGCACGAGAATGAAAATTGATTCATCAATGGTATAATACTTTAGAAATAATGTAATTAATGAAAGAGGTATGTTTATAAATTATATTGAAGTTACCTTTTGTACATAAATAACGTAAACCATGAATTCCTATGGAGGATGTCGTGGGTGAGTTTTTTGTACAAAACTAGAAGGAAATACATTGGAAAAATTCAAATTCTATGGGAGATTGAAAAATAGTTCCATGATCAAAACACATGTGTGAAACCATTGCCATAAAACCTAATTTTATGATGTCTAAGGAAATCAGTTTAAATAACATTTTTTTTGATAAATTAAGGAAATTCACTTATAAAAATTACAAACTCTAAAAATAAAGTTTAATTGAAAATTAAACTGTATTTTTAATTAAAGTGTATTTTTATACAAGCATTAGATGCAAAAAATTGTAATAACAGAATTGTAATTTTTAATTCATAAGACGAATTTTTTGGTATTTTCCAAAAAAAAATATTACAGTTCCCAAAAATCAAACAAAAAAATTCAGGAGGGAAAGGAGAACATGCTGGAGGTATTGGAATGTAAAGAAAATACACAAGCCTCTTCTATTACATTTGACAATCATTAATCATATGAAAACATAGAAAACAGAAAGGAGACAATTGAACACTTAAATGTGGGTTGTTCTCTGCAAATTAATCTCAATACCATGATATAAGGGATGGGAAAATAAATATCTCATTTTAAACCAAATTAGAAGGGAGAAATGGCTACCATAAATCATTGTCCTTGAAAATTGGGGTAAATGGAAATTAGTATCTTCTAATTTTTATAGATCTCCCTTGAAATAAGGCTATGCTAACCTCTATGCCAAATTTTGTTATAAAATAATTTTGGGGCTACTATTAATAATGCACTATAATACAAAAAACATTTCCATTCAAAATTTGAAACCCTTAAATTTTTTCCAAGGGTTAAATCTCACTACTAAAATATTCCACTAAGATTATTTTTTGTTGAAATATACATGCAAAAAAATATTACTATAGATAATTACAATACAAAGTGTAATAAAGTTATAGTTTAGTTAATTTCTATGCCTTTTTAATTTATATGGCTTCCCTAGTAATGTTAATTTAATGTTAATATTTTCTTTTAACTTAAATTGAAAATAAATTCCAAAATAGATATGCCTATAATTATGCTAATTGGAAGAATAGATCTTCCATAGTTATAATTTAATTATTAAGTTGAAGGCATATATTTAAACCTGATGGAATATGTTGGAACATTCATAGTAATATTGACATATTTCAACCCTAAAATTTTCCACTAAGATTTTTTGTTGTTGTTGAAATATGCATGCCATTTTGTTTCTTTATAAATAATAACAATATAATTTTTAATAAAGTTATAATTTTAGTATTTTCTTTTAATGTTAAGATCCTAGTTCTCAACTTATGGGAACACTTCTTGTTACTATAAATAACTCATGAAAATGTTCCAATTCACATCATCCATGTAGTGATATTGGATCATACATATAATACATTAACATATTACAACATTTACCATTAAAAATTTGTCATATCCCATGTCTTGGTCCATTCTTTGGGAAAATAGTGTCATCCTCATAGTTCTCCAAGACATTTATAACCATGTCATTTAGATGTCCATGATAGTACTTATTCAGATTACATGTCAATCTAATAAGTGATTATACTCTCCAAACAAATTGGTATTTTATTTATACCTTATTCATTATGGGTGTTATTCCTCTAGAATCTAATAATTTATCATACACTCGCATTTACTTCTCAATTGAATAATATTTTTTTTTAAATATTTCAAAAAATATATTTATCTTACTAATTATATTTAGTTAATTTTTAACCTTATATTATTTAAAATTTAATTATAAACCAAAAAATATAATTTTAAAATATTAAATTTATGTAGTATGAATTAAATTTTATTTTTAATGCTAAATTTGTGAAACAACACAAAACAATTTTAATATCATATCTAAAATTTTAGGTATTTTTATTTTTTTGAAACAATAACTTTTATTTATGGAGGGGCAAAGCTTATTAAAACACATGAGTTTATATATATAGAAGTTGAGTTTGTCTAGTGGGGAGCGATTTTCTATAGAAGGGCCAAGCTACTTTATGAAGGATGTAATTCTTGTGCAAAACTGACTTCAATATTAACCCTATTAGCCACAATTATAGCCAAAACATGCCAAATTTCTTATTTGCTCATAATTTCCAAATGGAGTGATTTCCATGTATTTTTACTCTCAAAATTAATAAAGAATTTGGCTAAGCTATCATTGTTCATACTTTTAATAAGGGTTTCATATTTTGAACCATGCAAACGTTTGAGTAAATGTATCTACCATTAATGTTCTCTTCTTTGAATAAAAAGTGTTTAAAGAAACATTTTCATGCAGAGTGTTTCTGAAAATGTATGAAAGAAAACTTTGAGAATTACTACAAGATTCACTCGCGTGTTTTAGTTGGTGACATTAAGGATCATGATTGTCTAATCTGACATAATGAATCTTTCCAATCACCTGGAAAGAACGAAAATTATGCATTTTTGGATTCAAATGAATATTATAGTAGAAACAACACATAAGGATGGATCATAGATGCTTTGGATTGTTATTGTGTATGTGAGAGGGAGAGGGGAGCTCACCCATATATGCCTCTGCAATTCATGTGATGTAATGAAGATCATAACAAATGGCCCACTAGAAGCTTTCTCTAATGATTTTAAGACCCATGATTTTAAGACCCTACGACAATTTCTGATACATGAATGTACCCTAAGGACAAATTGAATCCATTTATATTTTTCTTCTAATTTTTATTTGAATCTAATTATGGTCAAGAGAAACATCCATGAAGAGGAGCAAGGCAAAAGAAGAAGCAAAAGACAATCAAAATTATCTCTAAACATAAAACAATACAAAGTAAAGTGTGCATGTTATTTTTAGAAGAAAACTCTATACTAAAAAAAGTTAAACACCCAAATCCAATAACCGAAATAATATAAACTATGTCACTTCCCATATGAATTAGAAAAAGAAGTAAACAGACGAGCAATTAACTATCAAATATGTTTTCAAATTTTTAAAACCTTTAGTATTAAATAGCTTTAAAATATCTAAAATGTATTTTAATTATCAATATTAAAAGTATAGATTTTTATTAGAAATTTACATATTAGCACAATTATATAAATTAAATGGTTAGAAAATGTTAATAAACAACAAACACCAAAACATTTGCTTCATAATACATCTCACTTTGCTAAAATTTAAAAAAAAAATGCAATCAACTATATCATTATTATTATTACAAGTTTAACATATATTCATTTGAGAAAGCATGGAATAATTTTTTTATCCATGAAGATTTATATCCATTTTATTACTGAGTTTCTTAGTCTATAAATAGGGTATGTTATAATACCATGGGAAAGACCCATGGCTTGTGTATTTGAAGCCCAAAAAAACATAACTCATTTCATATGAAACTTGCTCATAAGATATTTTGTTAATGAATCAATTTCACTAAATCAACAAAAAAAATACATCCAGCTTCCACATAAATCTAAGTCTTTGATTTGTGTATACTACTAAAAAAAATTATAGAATATTTAATGGTCCTACCATAAATCTAATAATAATTAATAATTAGATTAAAATTTTGGAATCTCTATTCTATTTTAAAAGAAACATGGTGATATAATTAAGTTTGACTTCATCTTAATTTTGAGTTACCAATCACATTTGAAAATGATTAAAAATATAATTTGATATTAAAAACTTGGGATTTTCAAATTACAAAATGCATATCAAACTTAAGAGTAAATTTGTTCCTAGTGAAACCTAAACGAACACATGCTACATATATTATTGAATATTGAACCTAAATAAAGACATGCTATATATATTATTGAATATTGAAACCTAAATAAAACATGCTATATATATTATTGAATACATAAAAATGGAAAAAATAGAGAAATGTAACTAGCTCTCTTGGATCACTTGTAATAACTTTAACACATTAATTGTTAATAATAGAAAATACTCCACCAGAAAGAAATTACCCTAAACTAGATTATATAAAATTACAGAACAAAAAGATAAAATGTAAATGCAAATGACAAACTTGTGATTTTCAATTAAATAAAAAAATAGTGAAGCTAAATAAAGATGGTCAATTATATTGAATGAATGCTTCAAGACAGAAATAGAAAAATATAAGATGCTATCTACCATCATTGCATTTCTCCGGTTAACCTTGTAATATTATTTGAAATATGATCAAAACAGAGGACAGAAAAAACAAGAAAAATACTATTTACCGAATATTAAAGATTCCATCTAAATTCAAATTCAACCGTGAACATTCCAAATTTGCACCGACCTCGATAGATGTGCATGTGAAGAGAATTCTTTGAAAAAGCATCTCAATCGTTTTCACTAGAATTGAATTTCAAGAAAACCCAACTACCTAGAATTGAATTTGAAGAAAAGCATCTGAGGCTTTTTTGTGGTCCACTTCTTTAACGGATCACAGCTTTTTTGAGATAGACGAGGGATGGAATTTTTATGTCGGTTTAGTAGATGAGGTTCTTGTGCGGTGCATAAATATATGGCTCCTTGCAGCGAATAGTTCGAAGTTCTATCTATGATCTGTATTTGCAGCAAATCTTTCATGTGTTTGCAGAACTTTTTTTGTATATGTCACTGTGCTCAAATGTTTGTGTGGCCGTTGTTACTTGCATAGAAGAAGAGCTTAGGATTTTGGTGTCCTCATGACTGTTCGTTTCTGGGAAGTGCCATTTTGGTGTCTGGTTTTTGTGTCTTGGTTCTCAATCAAACGTCTGTGTTTTTGTCCCAAATCAAAGACTCTGTCCGTAAAATTTAATGGCCAAAATTTGTAGGTTGACCGAAGAGAACAGCAATGGATCTGGATCTCTCATTCGTTCCAGGGATTCTCTGTTGGTTGCAATTGTTGAGTTATCTTTCTATTGATGATGACAATGGATTTGGACCCTTCCAGAAGATCCCCGCTACATCCAGATCAACGCTATATCTTGATTTTGTTATTCATTTCGAGATACCATCTATCTCTTTGTAAATCTGACTATTCGAGAAGATCCTCTCCTGTATCCAAATGATTGAGATCAATGCTATTTCTTGATTATGTTATTCTTTGTATATCTAGAAGTAAATTCATTCATTTCGGCCTTGTGTTTGTCCTTTCTTATGATTTCATTCACAGGAACCGCCAAGCGGAGAATTGTTATCTTCCAATGCGCTCTCGTTGCTGCTGTTACGCAAACCCTTGCTGGGCTATTCTCTTCCGCTGCTCCAAATTCGTTTCAGTTACTCGATTTATTTCCTGTGTTTATTTAAATTTTAGATAATTTATTGTTAATGTAATTTTGTTCTTTCTATCTCGTTTTCTTTAATTATTTTAATCTCTTCAAACCAGGCTCCTGTCCTTCTTGATTTTGATAATTATTTTATGATAATTCGATTTAGATTTCATTTCTGTGTAGCGTTTCAATTTTCTGTTGGTTGCAACAAAAATCATTTATAGGAATATAATTGGCCACATTAAAAGTCTCTTCAGCCAAGTCATTGTGCATGGTTCTACGTCGGGTTCAGTTCCTTGGTTCAAGCCACCTTCTCTGTTGTTGAGGATGAGGTTACGGGTACATGTTTATTAATTTTTTGCATCTGTTACTTTCGAAGTTTTCGGTCGTCAAAAGGCAGAGTAATTTTATAACACCTTTGTTAGATATGATATCGCTGGAATTATCCAGCTGATCATAATCGCAAACTTCTCTAGATCACAATTTTTTTGAAATTTTTCACTCGTTTCTATGAAGTTAACCAATTTGAACGTAAACCAAAGCCCTCAAAAGATTAGTCAGGGCTCCATTTGTTTGAAAATTTTCACTCGTTTCTGTGAAGTTAATCAATTTGAACGGAAGCCAAAACCCTCAAAGGATTAGTCACGGCTCAAGTGATGCCGTCCCTCCGCTTTCCAATATCTTCCTTCCACATTTCTCAACATTGTATTTGCATTTCTTTCAAAAGTATAAATATACAAATATAAGGTTACGTTTTGGAAGATGGGTCGGACGAACCATTTAACCGTTGCCAAAAGCACGTATTGTTATGTTTTTCAAGTAAATTTAGTGCGACTATTATCCACTCCTTTTATGAAGTTTTCAAATATTTTAGCGAAAAGGATTTCAGCTCGTGGTAGTTTACTTAAGTTCCGTCGTACTTACGTCTATGACTAGTGGAGGTTTTCGAAAATTACGTTGTGTTTTGTGTTACGCCTATGACGAGTGGAGGTTTTCGAAAATTAAGTTGTGTTTTGTGTTTGTATGTTAGTCATATTGGGCATTCTTGAATTTGTGTCTATGTAAATTGTCTTTATTTTATTTTATCTTTTAAAGATTTTATATTGTTAACCTATTGATTTTAACATTGAGTTCTTTTTTATTTACTTCCATATTGTTTCATATTATTTTTATAAATTTTTATTAATTAAATTGTGCTTTTATAGTTAATTATTTATATTGTAATTTTCTATGCATATTATTTGTTATATTATCATGTATATATTGATAAAGAGAATGAAATGATAACCAATTTTATTTTATTTTCAAGTTTTTTAAGAAAGTGGAGGAGGTGAAGGTAGAGGTGGAGGTGTTGGAGGAGGTGGACTTAAAGGAGGAGTCAGAGGGAGAGGCTTAGGTGGTGGAGGTGGAGGTGTAGGGGGTGGAGGTGGAGACGGTGGTAGGGGGTGGAGGTGGAGGTGGCGGTGGAGGAGGAAGAGGAGAAGGTTGTCAAAGAGGAGGTGTACGTGTATGCGGGTTAAAAGGAGGAGGAGGAAGAGGATGTGGAGGAGGAGGAGGTGGTAGTGGAGGAAGAGGAGGAGGAGGAACAGGAGGTGGAGGAGGAGGAGTGGTCGGAGGCGAAGGTGTTGGAGGTGATGGAGGTCGAGGTCGAGGAATAGGAGGTGGGCGAGGTGGGAGAGGAGGAGGAGGAGGAGAAGGAGGTGTAGTAGGTGGACGTGGAGGAGGTGGATGTGGTGGAGTTGGAGGAGGTGGAGATGGAGGTGGAGCAGGTGGTGGAGGGGAGGAAGAGGAGGAAGTGGTGATGGTGGAAAAGGAGGAGGAGGAGGCGAAGGTGGCGGTGGAGATGGAGTTGTAGGCGGTGGAAGTGGAGGTGCCGGTGGAGAAGGAGGAGGAGGCAGAGCTGGAATTGGAGGTGGCTGTGGAGGAAGCAGTTGTGGAGGTGGGGGAGGTGGTGGTAGAGGAGGACGACCAAGATGAGGTGAAGGTAGAGGTGGAGGTGGTGGAGGAGGTAGAGGTGGAGGAGGACGCAAAGGAGGAGTTGAAGGCAGAGGCTTAGGTGGTGGAGGTGGAGGTGGAGGGGGTGGTGTTGTTGGTGGAGGAGAAGGATGAGGAGGATGAGGCGAAGGCGAAGGTGTTGGAGGAGGTGGAGGTCGAGGTCAAGGAAGAGGAGGTGGAGGTCAAGGTTAAGGAACAGGAGGTGGGGGAGGTGGTGGAGGCAGGGGAGGA
>APFE031597531.1:5848-18178 GCA_000404065.3 Pinus taeda
GTTGGCGTTGTCGGGCCAGATGAAAAGATAAAAAATGAGAAGGATGATTGTCGTTGAAACGCCGAGAAAACAATGTCCTCGACAATGGCGCCAAAAAATGTTGTCGCACGAATCGTCACGACAGCACTCAGATCGGGGGTTGTCACTCTGATCCTCGATCTCTCTGTTTAAGCCTGTCTCCCGCGGCTAAGGGGGTTAGACCCTGTAGGAAAGTGGAAGACCAACTGTGAACTAGTTGGTTTGGGAGACACGAAAGGACAAAAGCAACTAAGTAGTTTTGTTCAATTTAATGGACTAGTGCCTTATGAGCTTGATGTTTAAAAGATTACTTACTAGATGTTGTCGAAATATAAACCATGTATAGCAATCATTCATCATCAAATAACTTGGACAATGCAAGATATCCAGTAAAATCACAATGCTTTAACGATGATCTAGCAGTTTTTGAAACTTCGAAAAATAGAACTTGACATATAACCATGTAAATTTAAACAAACATTACATTCATGATCCTTCAAGCATGCCAAATCATGTAAAAGACGATCAACATTAGTCAAAATTTTTAACCTCGACAAAAAATTTAAAATAGAACGTGATAAATTCCCGAGCTAAGACTTCATCTCGCAAAATGTTTCCCAAAAAAATTATATTTTTATGTTTTTAAGATGAAATAAAATTTTAAAACTAAAAAATCTAAATTAAAACAAAATTTGAAATTTTCCAAAAGTCTAATCTAAAGAAAAAAGAATTATATATATATATATAATATATATATTTTTAATTGATTTAAGATTTTAAATATAAAATGAAATAAAGCTAATATGCTAAATCTAATTAAACAATATAAGAAATCAAATCTAAATTTTTGAAATCTAAAAACTTTTTAAATCTAAAAAAGGAATTTAAACAAAAAAAAAATATATAAAAAACAATCTAAACCCTAACTAAAGACAAACTAAACTCTACCCTTTTTTTTTTTGGTTTATGCTTTTGATATTTTATACATACGTATCTTTACTAAAGTAAAAAATAAAACTAAGATTTAATATATAAAACTAAAATTAAAATTTAAAAGAACTAAGCTACGTAAAAAAAAATGAATGCTAACTCCTAAAGCATGAAACGTAAATAATAAAAATCGAAATGCTAGCTTACTGAGTCCGCAGGTTTGCGACTTCAAGCACTAGACGGCGACGATAATGGATAAATTGTTTTTGCAGGTTGGAGGCCGACGGACACAGGAAGAAAAGCTTCGAGTGTTTGTAATGCAGGTCCAAAATGGAGCTTCTTCTACAGGTCGACGGAAACCTGGGGCGTAGATGAAGCTAGTGCTTCGCTGCTGCAGGCTCTGCGTAGGTGACTGCGTGGGCATGTAAAGGAAATCGAGGGTTTCAGAAATTGAATTTACGCAGGTTTTTAGCACTGAGTGGAACGCGAGCAGAGTGAGAATACCTGCGGGAGATGAAAGACTCAGATGAAATGCAAGCTTCACGTGAGGGATGAGAGGACGGTTAGGGTTTTGCAGTTTCCAGCAATGCTCGATTGCTGAATGCTCTGATGTGTGATGTACCGTTGCAGGTTTGATGTGCAGGTGAGTGTTGGGAGAAAACTTCACGCAGGAGGCAAGGGGAACTCGTTTTTCTGTGCAGGTATATAGGCGGGATATGCTCAGCGTGGAAGTTTGGACTTGCAGAGATAAGAAAAGATCGTGGACAGAGCAAATGGCACTGTGTGGAGGATAAACAACTTGTTGCGTGAGGGAAAGGAAATGAAACGTAGTTGCAGCTGGAAATGACACGCAGAGAAGGCAGTGTAGTGCAGGTCCAAAAAAGATTTGGAGAAAACAAGCAACAGCAAGCAGATTGCCCAGAAACCAATGAAGCCCTCCACCAGATCAATATTTAAAATTCACTGCTCAAAATTTGCTTGATAGAACCCTGAAAATTTCTCAACCATCAGCACCTGTGACCTGAAAACAATGGAACAGGCAACCAAAACCTGGGAACAAATAAAAATAAATAAAACCCTAACACTAAGCAAAAATTTATTTACAGTTTTGTGACTCTGCAACAGCCGGATTTGTCAATGACATCATATATATTTCAGAAAATTCAGATTTGCTAATGAAATGCCTTAGAAAGTCTCTCATGAAAATAGCAAAACAAACTAAATGATTAACCCAGGATCAAAACTAGTTGGGCTCTGCAAAAAGTGCTTATGGGAGTTGGCTGGTTCAGCTTAGAACTTCCCCTAACGTCCACTTATCCTCAAGGGTTTCCTGCACAGCTCACTTCAACCATCAAATAAGAAAGAAAAAGCAGCACTAGATCTCAAACACAATGGAGATACCTGCCATTACATCAGAAACCCTAATACTACTAAAACTCTAGCATGTGAACAAGATACCTATGCTCAACAATAGTCTTCATTAAGCTGACATTAACGGCTGAAAATGTAAAATATGCAGAAATAAAATTTGCTCACAGCACATTAAGAGAGTAACACCAGCAAGCTTTTGACCCCAAAGTCTTCTTTATTAGCACCAGAAAAAAGATTACACGAGAGCTTCTTCAGCACAAGACTCAGATCCAATTGATGATCTCAAATGACCCCTAACACCCTACTTAAAGGAAAAATTCCCAACGGCTAGTTTGAGTGATCCATGACAAAACGATCTCGACCGTCGATGAGGATCAAGATATCTCTTAATCTCATCCGTCGAATTAAAAAAATTCAAAATATTATTATTTTAAATTTTATTATGTATTTTTTATCATTTTTTAAAATTTATATTTTATATTTTTAAAATTTATTTTTATTATTTTTTTTAAATTTTATTTTTATATTTAAATTTTATTTTTATTATTTTTTATATTTATTTTTTATTTTTAATTGTTATTTTTTATTGTTTTTATCATGGATCATCAAACATAGCCTTTGAAAAAAATTTCCCCTAAGACCTAGGACCTAAGACGCATGAGGGGATTAACATTTTCAACCCTCAAGACACATTACATCATGACTTTTACAATTTACATCTTAAGGGGACAAACCCACTTTAACATAGACCCTCATAAACCACCCAGTTCTGCGACACAACTATAATCTAGCAGGTTAACACACTAGGATTCTCCTAACGTTCTAATAGCAAAATGCATCCCAACTTTGGGGTCAGGTTGAAGGAAAACTCTGCCGATCGTAGATCGGTGAGACGAAAAACCTTCCGGGACATAGATTATCATTATAAAGTTAGGTCCACCTAGGCAATTTACATACATGACTCTGACCTGCTAAGATTATTTACATTTCATACATGCAGACTGGGTTTAAAATGATCAAGCTGCTGATGACCGTAGGATGGCACAGACACGTCGATCAAGTGCAACCCCTTTCTGCCAAAAACAAGGGGGGGGGTACTGCATGGGTAGTTGACCAGTAGTGGTCAACACCTCAAAAATAAAATAATTTTGACGAAGGAGATTAAAAGATAATTAAAATTTTTTCGACGGTCGAGATTACTTTAACGGGGATCAAGCCAACTAACTGTTGAAGAATTAATCTATAAGTTATAGGTCAGTTGTCATTCAAATGATTGGATCTTTTAGATCGTGTACTAGCTCTCGAAGCTCTCTTGTAGTATTTCTAAAATAATAACACAAAGTCTTTGGGGTTTTATTGATGGTGGTGTTCCTCTCCGATATTTTATGGTAATATTGTTTTTAATGTTATGCTAAATATTATGTATAAATTGTCGATTATTAGCTTTCGTGGAATAATCTATTGAATATGTATCTTGCTTAGTTTATTGGATCTAAGGTAGCAATTTTAATTTGATTGAATTAACAGGTATCTCTAATTTTTGAAGATTATATTGTTATTTTATATCTCTATTGATCTGACAATTTGATCTAGTGTTTGCAGAAATCATTCGTGCTTTAAAAATTGAGCGTTTGGGGGAGTCCTCCGTTGGACCACCTAACTCCTAAGGCATAAGATTTGAAGAGCATTTTTGATTGAAACCCTAGGATTTATCTAACGAAGCTTCTCTTGTAGGATTTTTTGGGCTAGTACTTCTTTTAAAATTATTTATCTCTTAAAAATTGTGCTAAATAGCTAGATCTGGCTAGAAAGAGCCTTAGGCCTACAGGTCCGGGAGCAGTATTGGACTCATACTCCTCAGACCTGTAAATAATTTGTATAGATTTGTAAATTATTTGTATAGATCTATAATTTAATTGTGTAGATCTGAAGTTTTGTAACATAATTTTGAATTTTAACACTTGGGTTTTTGAGAGTTTCTCTATTTTTGTACATATTAGGTATTGGGTTTTTCTCTTTTCACTTGTGCAGGAATAGATTTGAGAAATCAACCAAGGAAATCTTTAGATTTGAGCCAGATCTAGACCCTTGAGGGCAAGATCTAGGCTCAAAAATTGTTTTCAGAGACTACGTGATAAAATCATTGATAAGAATTAAAATCTGAAGTTCTTCAAGGAAATTTTTAGAGTTTCGAGACAGATCTAGGCCGTGGAGGGCAAGATCTTATCTCAAATATTCTTTGCAGGGATAAACAAACTTGGAAACTATTTTCAGTCAAGGAATTTTATTTTCAAATTGGGGCTTTCATCAATTTTTTTTTTGAAAGAGAGTGGCTAATTTTTCTTTTTGGGCTTGGAGGCCTAGCGTTGGCCCTAGGGGCTCCCAAAACTTGTTGCCCAACCTTCCTTCTCGGCACCCTAGTAGATCAACGCTACTCCTCCTTGCTTGCCTACAACCCTGTCTTCCTTCTCCTTTCTCAGCAACCCTCCTTTCTCTGCTCACTCCCTCTTTCCCTTCCTCCATTGGCTTCCTTCTAGCCTTCCCCTTCCCTCCTTCCACGTTGCTGTAGCAGCCTCCCTCTAAAAAAAGATCCGCACCTCATTCCTTGCTTCCTCATCCAAACCCTTATGCACTGCCTGTAGCAGCATCCAAGCCTCAAAGCTACCTCTTTTTTGGGCTTTAAAACCTGCTGCAAGCTTTCATCTCCCTTGCTGTGACCTTTTGTTGAAATTTCTAAGTCTAACACGTCAGAAATTCTTCCAACATTATCTGGTTTATTTCACCTACTTGTTTATTCTCTAACAAGGTAACCATATAAATTTTGAAAATAAACACAAATGCAGTCTCGACTCACCTACAGATCATCAACTAAAAGAATAGACAAGCACACAAGGGACACCGTTATTTTTGGATAATCGTCCCCGGAAAAACCCAACTTGGGAAAACTGATGCAACAATTTTGAGGTTTTTATTGTTAAGCAACTTTATTGAGTACGACTAGGGTGCCAAACTGGCTCACCCAACAGAGAAATCTATCTGGCAGTAATACCTCTCTTCGGAAGCAGATATTCAACAAGTCTGCTCCACAAAAATCTCTCCAATGCTTCTTTGAAGCTCTTCGTTAGCCCTCCTGGCCTCTATGTCACTCAAAATCCCCCTGCATCAGCGTTTTGCTGCTCCACGCTGGCTTTCTAACCTTCTGTGTCACCCACGCAGGCCCTGCTAGCATCTGCGCAGTCACTCTGGCCCTCTGCATGGCTCCTGCTGGCTCTACGTAGCCTCCATTGCCTTTGCACTGGTCCTTCGACACTATCTCTGCCTCTTTGCTATGTAGTCACTACCCCTCGTTGCAACTCAGATCACTTGTTTGAATTTTCTCAGGAAACCCCGCTCCAAAAAATCGAACTGGCTGATCAACTTGGTATATCTCCAACTAACCCTCAAGTCTCCTCTTATATTTTTTTCTGTTGAGTCTTCAACGACCGAGAATAAATCTCTAATCAATGGCTAAGATTAGATTTGGCTTGATCCATGTCATTTAGAACATTCTCACCCAATTTTATATTAATACCCATTAATATTTTAATTTTCCTAAGTTTAGACTTATGAACTCCATTAAAAATATTAATTATTTTAATATCTCTCTAGCCGGGTGGAATTTCCCCAAACCATTTCTGGGTCTTGGGGATCTCATGCGCTTTAGTCTCTCCACCAATTTTCATGGCTAGAGCACATTTGATGCTACCCCAAATCAACACTCCCTCTTAGCGAAGAATGTGCTCTAATAATGCTCCACCACTGAACATCACCTTGATCATCCGGCATCGGTACTTGTGCTGATGCTTGGCCTGCTGCTCAACATCTTCTGTACTGCTGCCCATGGCTCTGCCATTGCTACTGCTACATCTGTACTGCAGCTCCCTCTGCATCTGTGCTGTTGTTGGTCCTTCCTCCCAACACTGCATCTGCGCTGCAACTCTCTCTCATCATGCTGCATTGTGCTGCCCATAGCACTACCACTGCTACTACTGCACTGCAACTTAGTTACTGAGAAGTAAGTAACTGATCTACCCAACTACTGACATCCTTGTCAGGCTAGAAGCCCTCCTCATGCTGAAGCTCCCTTTGCTGCTATCCCTTGCTCCCTCTGCTGCCTCTGCACTGCTGCAACAACTCTGTGCCTCTCACACTGCTGCAAACACCTCTGTGCCTTTTTGCACTACTGCAAACACCTCTGTGCCTTTTTGCACTACTATAACCACATCCGCATCTGTGCCTCTCGCACTGCAGTAACTTGTTGATTTATGGTAGCATCGGATGTGCTCTAACCACAAAATTTGGTGGAGAGGTTGGGGCATATGAGATCTCCAATACCCAGAAAGGGTTTGGGCAGATTCTAAATAGTTTAGGAGATATTAAAATAATTAATATTTTTAATGGAGTCCCTAAGTCTAAACTTAAGGAAATTTAAATATTAATGTGGATTAATATAAAACTGTGTTAGAATGGTCCAAAAGACATGGTTAAAGCCAAATCTAATCTTCATCGTTGATTAGGAACTTTATCTCGACCGTTGATATCTCAATGATAAAAGTATAAGAGAAGGCTTGAGGGTCACTTGGAGAGTACACCAGATGATCAATCACTCTATTCTCTATAGTAGGGTTTTCTAAGAGAGATAGAATCAGTGATCGAAGTTGCAGTTGAGGGGCAGTGAGTACAGAGAGACAGAGAGGCAGAGATAGTGCCGGGATATCAGTGCAGGAGCTAGAGAGAGTGATGTAGAACCAACCAGGGCTCATGCAGGGCCACACAAAGGCAGCTAGGAGCTACGCAGTGCTTCAGAGTGGCCAGTGTCACTGACGCAGGGCCTCTTGAGGCTAACGCAAGCCCATTCAGGGTGACGCAGGGCCAACGCTGGGCAGAGAGAGGCTGACGCAATCCAGAAAGGCAGAGGCTGGGGTTTCTGGGCCAGATTATAGCTGAGGAGCTGCCAGAGGGTTTATCCTAGGTTTCAACTGGGACATTTGTCTCAAACTGAGAGGTACTACTGCCAAGGGCATTCTCTGTTTGTTAATTTTAGGTATGTTCTATGTTAGAGCAATTTATTTAATTTCTTTTCCATATTAGCAATCACATCAGCATAAAAGTAAATTGCAGATAGAACATGAATATAAATCGCAGAAGAGAAGCCAAGACAAGACGACACAAGATGTGGCGCTAGCCAGGGACAAACCCCACAATGTGGGGAAACCCTTGTCAATTCTTCTTTTATGTTCTTCAAAGTTCAGCAGAGAAAGTGAGAGAGATAGTACATTTACAACAGAAGTCAACACTTTGACTTATCTATCTCAGCATAGATCATCTCTATAATGATGAGATCAGTTGAAGACATTTTGCTTCAACTGATTCTCCAAGGTGACTCCTTCACTTATCATTGTGCTGCATCTGGTGCTCTTGCTGCACCATTGCATACTGCACCATGCTGCACTAATCATGATTATCATCATGCTGCCCATGTCCATGATCTTATCCATCATGTTGCCCATTCATCATGTAGCTCCTTGCTAATGTTCATCATCATCATTATGCTGCCCCTACTAATGTGCATGATTATCATGCTGCCCTTGTCATAATACACTCAGTTCTGTATCTCAGGATGCTGAGTGTAACATACTCCCTTCGTCCAAGATTTTCATCTTCAAATCACTATTGTATTACACTATCCAATATGCTTAGAAAGTCTGCTTCTTTCATGGACAACCTTGGATTTACCACGCTGTCACCTACAACTTTGTATTATTGCGGCTTCACTTCCATGCTGTTTATGACCTGCGTATTAGGCTACAGGTCAGCATATATATGTTTCATTTACCTGTGCATATATATATGTGAATCTTGCTGAGAAAGCTATCTTAATGACCAACATATATATATTTCATTGTTGCGTTCATTGCCTGTGTATATATAGCAATTGCCATTGCCTTCATGACTGCGTGATATTCATGACAGCGTATCTATGTTTTATTGAATACACAGGGAATCAATGTTTCATTGACTAGCGTATAGTATCTATGTCCCATTAACCTGCATATGGGTGCTTCATGAAGATCGTAGTTAGGTCCTTAGATAACTGCGGCTATGGTTATGGCTGCGGCTAGATCTTCAACAAGCAGCGTAGTTCCATATACTTTGACTGCATTATAAGTACACTGCTAGATCCGATTCTCACTGCCCCTCTGCTGCAGAATGATCACTTAATTCGAAATCTTTAGCAAACCCTACCCTAGGAATCAAATTCTTGATCATTCCGTTCTCTCCGTGTGTGCTTTCAAATGAACCCCAAGCCTCAATTTTATACTTTTCCTGTTGAGTCTTCAACGACCGAAATTAAGTCTGTAATCAATGGCTAAGATTAAAACATGACTCCGTCCGCCTTCTAGATCATTCTCACCCATATTTTGATTAATACTAATTAATATTTTAATTTCCCCAAGTTTAGACTTAGGAGCCCCATTAAAAATATTAATTATTTTAATAAAAGACAATCTGGGTGGAATTTCTTCAAACAGTTTTTGGGTTCTTTAGAACTCATGTGCCTTAGCCTCTCCACCAATTTTCAAGGCTAAAACACTTTTGATGCTAC
Source organism: Pinus taeda (assembly GCA_000404065.3). Taxonomy (NCBI): domain Eukaryota; kingdom Viridiplantae; phylum Streptophyta; class Pinopsida; order Pinales; family Pinaceae; genus Pinus; species Pinus taeda. Next base: position 14,814 of record APFE031597531.1, read on the forward strand.
CAAAAACTAACACTCCCTCTTAGCAAGAAATGTGCTCTAGTAACAATGCCCAACTGCATGCTGCTCTGCTTCTGAAACATCTCCCTTTTCACACTGTTGTTGCCACCAACACTGTGCTGCTGTTGCTACTGTACTGCTACCCATGACACTGCCATTGCCACTGCTGCATTTGTACTACAACTCCCTCTCAAACGCTTCATCTGTTAGCACTGCCACTGCTAACACTGCATCCGTATTGCAACTCAGTTGTTGAGAGAAGCAACTGAAAAACATCGAAAATTAGTCAAACTTAACTATGTTCAACATAATACAATGAATGTTGGAATCTGATTGCTTCTAATTTTGACCCTCTGAATCTTCTGCGCTGCTGCTGACTCCTGCACTGTGCCAACTGCACTGCTGCCAACCTTGCTTTGCGCTGATTAGTCTTTGGTCCCAAGCTACTGCATTCGTCCTCCAAACAATCCACTGCATCATCTGACACAAATTCCATCTCGCTACTGCTGAATCTTAGGCTCTTGTAGTAAGGAATTGATCCAAGAGGTGGACTCCTCAAAGATCCTACCCACATGTAGTCCTCCCGACTACAACTCAATATCGCCCCATCTCCCTCCTAGAGATGCGTGGGCACTCATGGCATACTCTTCCTTGTCAATCTTGGCGGCTGCAACCTTGAGATCATGCTTCTTGTCCTTATCCTTTTGCTTCAAAGGACACTGAGAAGCAAAGTGACCGAACTTGCCACATCTAAAACATTTCACCTTCAAAATGTCCTTCCGCTTTTGCTTTTGCTGTCCCTTCGATGCTAGAGCTGCGTTTTCCTCCTCCTCCTTCATCTTTGAGCCACTCCCACTGCTGTCACTGAGGTTGACCTTCACTAGGTCCCTCCTTAACTCCTCCTGTTGAAAAGCCACCTACATCTCCTCCCATGAAGGTAGTTTTTCTCTGCCCAATATGCTTTGGACGAAAACTAGCCATTCATCTGAGACTCCATTCAAGGCTATCCTGACCATCGCGGTTGGCTGAGGAGTGGACTCCACTATAGCAAGCTGGTCTCTAGTGTCCTGAAGACGTTGAAGATAGAGGTTCACCCCTTCTCCCTTATGTATCAAAGTTCGCTACAACTTTTGCTCCAAATACATATTCCGCTGTTCGGAAGAGTCTTCATACAGAGAAGACAAGGCTTCCTACATCTCCCGGGCTGTATCCTTGCCCTATAAGTGTGAGACCACATTATCTTGAACTCCATCGAGAATCAACCTCTTTGCCTTCCCCTGCTCAGCCTTGTATTTCTTCTTCTGATCGTTGTCAGTAGGAACAACTACAACACTATTAACGTAGGCCTCAAGATCATATTCCTCCAGAAAAGCTAATATTTAGATCTTCCATATGACATAGTTGGAAGCTCCTTCCAACCTGTCCTAATCTCTGAGCCCATGCGATGCCATCTCACCCAACTATCGAATTGACTCCTCTAGTCACTGCTTAGCACTGCTCAGCTTCTCAGCAAGTGAGAAATTCGAACTTTTTGACGAAAAGTTCTCTAAGGAGAAAACCCCTTCTACGTGTCTTCGTTCTTTTCTAATGGATTTCTACCCCGACAGAAACTGCGTCGTTCAAGCACTACGCTGAGGCTTTGCGTCACTCCCTCTGCCTTTGCAAACTCACGAACTGAAAATCGTACCTCTTTGTCGTCTCACTCAGAGAGAGATTTCCTCAGATTTGCTTCCCGACAAGGACTGTGCAATCCCTTCAAGGGGATTCAAATTGCTGTCAAGTGTAGCTTTCGACTTCACTGCTCAGCACTAGATTTGCTCTTCTTGTTTCAAACCCAATGCTCTCATACCATGTGAAAATTCCTAGTCCAAGGAACCCCTACTACAGCAAATCTGAATCTACTTCACCTACTGGATTTTTAAATTACATTCATCAATTATTCTTCTAAATACTGAAGCAAATTACTTCTGCATCCTACACTAATTAAATATTTGATCTCATGAAACAAAAAACAGAGCAAAGAACAAGATACATAGGACACACTTATTTTTGGACACAATAGCAATGTTCCACCAAGGTTCCGGGATGAGGGGGCAAGGGAGCGAGGATACGCGGGAGAGGCCTATGCAAAAGCTCCCCACCAAAATTTAGGAAACGTGGGGGAACGTCAGGGTCTTAAAAACTTATAAATATAAAATATAATTTATAAATTGAGTCCACTATGACAATTGGGTTTGAATTGAAAAACTGCAAAGCATGATCATTGATATGAATATCATTATCTAATATCATATAAATTTGAAATTCTAATTTATAATCATACATCCTACATTATGATTAAAGTTTAAACCATATTGATGTTCCACTTCCTACTATGAACATTGAATACTAAACTCTGAATATTTCAATATTGACATAAAATTATAAAAGTCAAGTTTGATACATCAAGAGTCAAAACTTTATAGAATTATAAAGGACTAAAGTCAAGTCTGATACATCAAGTGTCAAAATTTTATAGAGTCAGAATAATGTAAGAACATCAACATATCAAAAGATAAACAAGCATAATTTTGCTGAAGCCTCAAGGTAATGCCTTGCTAGTCTCTGCATCCAGCTGCTGCATGAACAAATCAAGATCAACCATATCACCATCTGAATCTGAATCACTAGCATTCTCAAACATGCTAAGTGGCACACCAACCAACCCCATCTGTCTCTCATCAAGTCTCTTCTCCATATCTACCTATGCATCATCCTCTGGATCAACATCCCATCGTGTTGCTGGTCCCTTCAAATACTTAGGTGTCTTCCTATGCTCAAGACGTAGGGCACCGTGCATAGCAACTAACTTCTCTGCTCTTTTAGAGGTAAGTTTGTTTCTCTTGATAGAGTGGATGAAGCTATATGTGGACCAATTCCTCTCTGCTGCAAAGGAACTAACAATTTGAGACAACAAATGCATAGCTAGATCTTTTGGATCTGGAGCACCATCCCATGCATCCTCCACCCACCAATCATGTCATCTTGGGCTAGATCTATGCGATCTGCCCGAGCACCATGTGTGTTGAAGGGGCCACTAAGAGATGCAACTGAACTAACAGTGTTCGAAATCTTGCCCACTCCTCCTCATTGTACATCTTTGCAATTGCATCTAGGAAGCCATTCTTTACCTCAGGATCATCAATAAGAAGTCATTCTTTACCCTAAAGTTATAAAACGAATGTTAAATTTTAATTTATGACTTTAAACAAAAATGCATTTAAAAAAATCGGACCCCACGACCCCCCCTCAACCTGCCATGACCCCCCATGACCCCTTTTTCGGAAACGACCCCTCAGCAAAAGGAAACGACCCCCTGGCACGTCCCC
>APFE031597542.1:0-15526 GCA_000404065.3 Pinus taeda
ACAAATAGCATCCTGCAACTCATAGACCATGATCCATATGTCTAAAAATAGACTTTGCGCCAAAAATAGCCAGTGGGCCCACTTACTGAAGGCGACTTCTTTTCACTAAGCTCCATCATCTTGTTGCATTTTCAACACTCCCTCTCAACAAGATATGGATTATCTGCAACCCCTATCCTACCTCTATGGTATCCGAATTTGCTCCTGGTCAGTGCCTTCATCAAGATATCAGCATCCTGATCCTCTGTGGGAATATATGAAAGTAACATGATTCTCCGCTGCACACAATCTCTGATATGATGGTACCTGATGTCGATGTTCTTGGATCTATCATGAAATACTGGATTAGCCGAGAGTTTAATGCAACTCTGGTTATCACAATAAATCACAGTAGGCTCCAAGTGTGACCCGAACAACCCGACTAGGATCTTCCTCAGCGATATAGCCTCACATGCAGCCAAACTTGCTGCCATATACTCGGCCTCTGCTGAAGTGAGTGCCACGGATCTCTGCTTCTTGCTGCACCAAGAAACTATTGTCAACCCAATATTGAAGATCCCTCCGGATGTGCTCTTTCTATTTGTTTGGCTCCCTGCCCAATCTGCATCCGTGAAGCCACATAGCTTCACCTCATCCTCCTGTCTGTACCACAATGCATATCCCAATGTGCCTCTGAGATAACGCAATACATGCTTGCCTGCCTTCCATAAGAGCTTGGTTGGCTTAACCATAGCTTGTGAAAGCTGGTTAATAGCATAGCATATATTGGGTTGTGTATTAACCAGATACATAAGCGACCCCACTAACTATCGATAAACAGTGGCATCCACTACCTCCGCTGAAGTAGCATCCTCTTCCTCCAACCTCCAGGAAGAGGAGTATCAACAGGCTTGCAGCCATGCATGTTGAACTTCTCCAATATCTCTCGGGCATACTTACCCTGAGAAACAAATAGTCCATCACTGCGCTGCCAAATTTCCAATCCCAGGAAATAATGAAGGAGGCCCAAGTCCTTCATCTCAAACTCTCGAGCAAGACCCTCCTTGCATGAAAGTATTAACAACTCATCTCCCGTCAAAATCAAATCATCTACATAAAGTACAATGATCAGCAACTTACCCTCCACCACAATCTGGTACAGGTTAGGATCTGCCTCACTCTTGGAGAATCCAAGTCCAGTGAAATAACTGTCTATCCGTGTGTACCAAGCACAAGGTGCTTGTTTCAAACCATACAACGCTCTCTTGAGCCTGCACACATGCAACTTGTTGCTGAAGATCTCGAAACCTTCGGGCTGCTCTATGTACACCTCCTCCTTAATGACTCCGTTGAGGAATGCAGTCTTCACATCCAACTGATGGATGTGCCACCCCATCTGCGCTAAGAGAGCAAGAATCGTTCGTATGGAAGAATACCTTGCGAAAGGTGCAAAGATCTCCTCATAATCGATCCCCTCCATCTGTGAGAAGCCTCGGGCAACAAATCTTTCCTTTTACTTCTCCACACTCCCATTAGCTGCCTGCTTCACTTTGTAGATCCATCTCGAACCCACCACTGATTTCCCCTCTGGTCTTGGGGCAATCTCCCATGCACTATTTCTGATAGTCAAATCATACTCTTCCACCATGGCATCTACCCATGTAGGATCCTCCACAGCTTCCTCGAAAGAGGATGGCTTAGTCACGACACATTTGCTCACAAGAGCCATGTATCTAGTACACCGATTAGGTGATTCTCTCTGTCTGCATTGTGCTGTAGGTGGTCCTACAACCTTCTCTGCATCTTGAGCCAGTCGTTCAACTTCTGTAGTGCGCTTTCGCCCTCTAATGGTTGGCGCTGCATGAGTGGTCTCTTCCACTCCATGAACTTCATCTTGCGGCTGATCCACATCTTGAAGCTCATCCTTAGGAACTAATAGCTCCTCATCTGCATGCAAGTGTGGCTCCCTCTCAAGCGAACACTTCATGGCTTTCTCCTCCTGAAATTTTATATCTCGTCGCATAACAGTATTGCGACTGTCTGAAAAATACACACAATAGTTGTGGGACATATCAATGTACCCCACAAATATCCCAACTTCTGCAGTCGGCTCCAGCTTCTTCCTGGCATCCTTCATCACATGCATGTAAACAAGAGAACCAAAAATCTTCAAATGGGAAATATCAGGCCTCTTACGAGAATAAGCCTCCTCAGGTGTACTCATGCCAAGTATCCTGTGAGGACAATGGTTCTGCACATATATTGTAGTATTGCATGCCTCCGCCCACAAGTGAAAGGGTAGGCCCTGATCATGCAACATCGATCGTGCAGCACCCACGATTTTTCTGTTCTTCCACTCAGCAACCCCATTCTGCTGTGGGTTATGGGGATCTATGAGCTCTCTTCAAATCCCTTCTGCGCTGCAGAAGTCCTTGAACTCGCCAGAGATGAATTCACCACCATTGTCGCTCCTAAGAGCCTTCACCTTCTTCCCTGATTCCTTCTCAACCAGTGCTTTGAACTCACAGAACCTTGAGTATGTCTCACTCTTCTTTTGCATGAAGAAGACCCAGCACTTTTGAGAGAAATCATCAACAAAGATCACATAGTACCTATGCTTTGCTGTCAAAGCTACTGAGGAAGGTCCACACACGTCTATGTGAATTCTCTCAAGGATCATCGTGGCACAACTATCCTTCTCATGAAAGGTGGCTTTCACAAATTTTTCCAAAGTACACCCCTTGCACTAATCTGACTGCGTAAGAGTGCATTTAGGAAGCCCAGTAGAAATCTATTGCAGTATCTTAGAGGCTCCATGGTGAAGGTGGCCTAATCTCCAGGCCACAACTCGCCATCATCCCGGCTCACCACTCCTTCTGCCTTGCATGCCATTGTTGCGCAACCATCTAAATGCAACTGATAACGGTTCTTGACTCGGACCCCTATCTTCCGGGTTTCTCTAGTTGTCTTACTGCGTAGGAAAGACTTTCCCTCAATGAAAACAACATCATATCCCTTGTCTTCTAACATTGCCACAAAGATAAGATTCTTCTTCAATCCTGGAACATGCATCACTTCCTTCAATACGAAGGGTTTAACAGACTCCCTCTCAAAGGAAATGGTACCGATATTGGTCGCAATGTATCTACCATCATCGCCCATCCCGATGTGCACTCCAAGATATTTCTCATCCAGATCAGAAAAAAAATCTCGATCTCCTATCATGTGAAAAGACGCACCACTGTCCAAGAACCATACCTATCCCACCACACTTGATACCAAGCATGCGATCAGAAAAAATCCTAGCTCAAACTACGAGGCTAAGGCCTCTCCCACTGCAAATCTAGCAGCTTGCTTATTTTTCTTCTTCTGTGGACAATTTGTGGCATAATGTACGTGCTGGTGATAGTGAAAGCACTTCACCTTGGACATGTCCTACTTCTTGCCTTTCACACTAGAATGAGAATCTTTCTTGTTCTTCCCTTTCTTTTCTTTGGAAGCCAAAGCGCAATTTTCTTCATCAGATTCCTTTGATGAAGATCCGTCCCTGGTATTCCACCTAATCTCCTCTTGCACAAGATCCGACCAAAGTCTCTCCCATCCTGGCAATTTCTCCCGACCATTGACAGAGTCTTGATAGGAATGCTAACTCTTCGAAAGACCAAGTAGAGCCAAGCTCACCAAGTCCTCATCACAGTCACCCCCACACTTCCCAGCTCATCACAGCATTGGGTGAACTTCGTGAGATACTTGGGCATACTGTCTCCTTTCTCAACTTTGATGTTTCTGAGTTTATCCTTGAGCACCAACTTCCTCTAGTCGCTCTTGCTTTGGAATAAATCTATCAATTCTTTCCACATCAAGTATGGAGAAGCCTTTCCATGGAGGCTGGATATAATGTGATCCCTCACACCCTCCAACAGAATCTTTTGACACTTTGCTGTCTTCTTTTGCCAAGCCTCAGCTTCAGCAGCATCAGTAGGTTTTGGGATATCTACATCTATGAACTCATTCAACCCATTGTCATCTAACATCGCCTCCATCCTATCTTTCCATGCAATATAACTCGAGCTTCCTTCAAGAGCATACTCCAATTGCAATCCGTTGAAAGGAATTTCAACTTTGACACCAAGAAAACACTGCTGCAAATTCGAATCCACCAGCTCAAAAACTCAACCGCTTCTAATCTAAAATTCATGAGGACAAAGTATTTCTCGTACAGAAATTGACTGTATGGGCATCCACTAGATATCTCACCTTCCAAAAGAAGGATGAATCCAGAGGCTACTTGGCCCGATTATAGACTCTGCCTGAAGAAATAAAATGTAATCACTTCTTGAATAACAGATCTGATGATCAATCCCCACTTTGATATCCTATAGAAATTTTTCTACAAATCAACTACCTCTGATACCATGTAGAAATTTTGAATAATATAACACTTATTCACAGAGATTATCCTGATTATACACTATTTTTGGAATGCATGCATAATACATAATCTCCTCTACGTCGATCATCAATTTGCAGTATTAAAGAAACAATCACATGCACACATTGGAGCATCAAACACACATATCAACACAGTATGTAATGGGGAAAGCATACAGCTAAAAACCCCTCAAATATCTATATATTATATTGATTGATAACATGTAACAATACATAGTACAATACTTCTCACAAGTACTCAGTACTATCTCCACCTATTACACACAAACTAGCTCAGATCTGAATCAAGTCACTGGCTTAAATCTCCTCCGTTGTTTGCTTGCCTCCACTGTGCAATACCTATTAAGAATAGATTGAGAATGTCTGATCCAAACTCATATTTACCTTGTGTTGCACTACGCAATCCTCATTGGCAATATCAATCCACTGATTGTGCAAATCTCATGCACAACTATAGTCACAACTTACAGCTATCTTGCCCTTTCACTCACCTCTAACACTTGTCTCCACTGAACTGTCCATGCACTGAGTTAACTGATGTATTCTTTAGTTGATTTATGAGTTAATAATTAGTGAATTAATTAATAATTAATTCACACCACTCATCACTAGTGTATTTGTTAGTTAGACTAAATATAACTAGTTCAACTAAGTCAAACTGAACACAACTCCATCAACTTCTCATTCAACTCCACCAAACTCAATCACTTGAGTTCTAACTGAAGTCCTTCATGCAATAGCTCAACTAACCCATAGAAAAAGCATATTTCCTTCTGGCAGTTTCATGTGCCACATCCATAGCTCGAACTAAAGTGTTGCAAGTGGATAAGATAATGTTTATAGTCCAAATATTTTTAAGAGCTAATAATATTCGACTGTTCTATTTTTAGACTGGCAGTCTAAAAATAGACTCCGCCCATATGTCTAAAAATAGAAGTCCATCTATTTACCAACATGACCAATCATCCACAAATAGCATCCTGCAACTCATAGACCATGATCCATATGTCTAAAAATAGACAGTCTAAAAATAGTCTTTGCGCCAAAAATAGCCAGTGGGCCCACTTAGTGAAGGCGACTTCTTTTCACTAAGCTCCATCATCTTGTTGCATTTTCAACATAAAATAAACAATCTATAAATATATGATTTTGAACTATGCATTTAAATAGTCCCCTACCTATAACTCAGTCGAATGCAAATGGAATTCAGGTGGGATGGGGGTCTAATCAATATAGGTTTGGTGCTACCCTTCCTATGGCTCAATGCCTCCATACCCAACGTCCCACTCATGTGTCCACATAACTGCAACATCGACACATATCTGCATCTAGGCCCGTGCACACAATGACAATGATAAATTTTAATTAGTCTACGAATTAATTAGCATGCATACATGTAACAAAAAAAAAAAAAAAAAATTGTTGAAATCTTAAGAATAAAAAAATTTCACCTCAACTTTTAGTCCATGAGTGTTATGAGTTGGAGGTGGAGGTGGAGGATACTGAGCCATGGAAACATGCACTAGAGGAGGCTACTCTAACTAGTCAATTCCCCCCTCAGATGACCTTAGAAGATCATTTGTGTAGTTGGTATATGCATGGATGCTATCATGAAATTATTAACATAAATTCAATCTATTACAAACTTATTAATAAAAATAACATAAAATTTGATGATAAGAGACAAAAGTTTCATATATATGTACCTGGTCCATGTCACGTGGGTCGTGCACCCTCAAAGTGTCACTGATGATATCACAACATGTACATGCATATGACAAACTTTGGTCATGCCCTAGACTTTTGAGAAATGAATAATCATGTAATGCAACTGGTGGGGCACGAGAAAATGAAGGTGGTTTTCTCATCTCTCCATGCAATGTGACATGTGCAATAGCTAATGTCCTCTACATGTTATCTGCAATGGTATGCCTAGTCTCAGTGCTAAGTTGTGACGATTTCTTTAGCTCCATCGGTAATAACACACTTCAAGATGGTTTTGGAAATACTCTTGGAGGTGGTGCGACATGCACAGTGTCCCTATGAGCCACAATACATTCATAACTACATGCCAAACCGTGTCAATAAAACTTAGATCTGGTGCTAGTGTAATTTGGCCTCATATTTAGCAAAAAATCTGCGTATATATGATTTGCAAAGTAAATGGGGACCTGGTCATGGTGGGGGAACTGGTCCCAAGCTGTAATGAAATGATCATAAACAAAATGGGTTTCATCAACATTCTTAAAATAATTTAGCGGAATCGGATTGACATGTCTAGCACAACATTCTAGAGGTATGTCAAACAACTCCCCATGAATATCAATGTTCTTGGTGGAATCTTTCACCGCCTTCCAAGTATGTGGGCCTCTAACATCTAGCCCCCTAATCCTATGTATGGGATATATGAGGTGTCTTTGTGGGCTTTCCCTCTAGTATGTCTCAGTCAACTTGTTGTGCTATCTAGAATTAGATACAAACCATGCCTAGTAAGTGAACTAACATAGATTTTATCCAGCTCTTGTGTGATCCTTGTCTGTTGGGTCCTAACATCCTCATTTTTTATACGGGCTATAATGTCATCCCACAGAGGGATCAACATTGCACTTTGATCCTAGCCTTCACCCCATTGAGGGTTTTCAAATCACAAATGTATTTTAATCTTATTTATATATATATTATATATAATAACAAATAGAAGCATATAAATATACATTAAATTCAAACACATCAATTGAAGACAATTTCAAGACATAAACACATAAATCTTAAGGACAATTTAAAATACCAGATGTATACTTGCAATAGGTGAAGAAGGTCAACTATCTGTAGCGAGATCATCTAAAAATTAAAGACAATTTCAAGACATAAACACATAAATCTTAAAGAGGATTTAAAATTTCATATGTATACTTGCAACAAGTGAAGAAGGCCAACTATCTGTAGCAAGATCATCAACAGATACAAAAACGCTGCCTCTAATACTCTGACGTGTGTCAGGGTGAGGGTCTATGAGTGGAACAAACACTCTAGTCTCACTGTGTGATCTAGCCCAACCATCCATAGCAGATCTCCCAACACTTTGATGTGCTGCAGTTGGGGGGTGTATGGGAGATTTCTCAACGGATTACATATAATACATATAAACTAATCCAAGAAAAAAATGTTGATATAGAAAGAATGTTGACAATAAAACCATTTATAAACTCAAGGAGAATAATCTAGGCTAAAGTCCTAAACTAAATAGAGTTTCAATTTAGATAAATTATCAACCAAAGTATTGAGTTCCATGTAAACACATTCAAAAAATGTGATCTTAAATCTAACTTACACTTTTTCCCATTTATAAATAATGAATTTTATTCATAGAGTATAAATATGTAAAAATATGTAAACCTATTTGCAAAACTAATAAAACTTCATACCAACCAAATAATCCATAAGACATGTTCTTGTAATGTTTGATTTTGACACATGACATGTACTAAATGCAAGCACATGAAGACAATGTTACTAGTACAACACACTACATAACAAAACGATATGGTACAAATTAGAAAAGAGTCAAAATGCTTATATATTCACTTTAAATGCGCTCTTCATCATGGATTTAATGTATGTATCAATGATGAATTGTTGAAACTTATATATATATATATATATGTTATGTTATGTTATGTTATGTAGTTAAATAAAAATATAGGGAGTGTGTTGGAGAGGTAAATCTCCTCTACGGGTAGAGGTGATCCCTACTAGCCCAGAACGGGTCTAGCAACAATCAATCAATGCTACTCTGCAAGTTCCTAGTTGGAATTAACAAATGGGTAATGAGCACCTACTTGGATTCCAACGCTATTTGTTTGATGAAGAGATGTCGCTCTCACTCCTTCGCTCTGGTCGGTCATGATCCTCCACTATCCTCGCGGATGGACACCTGCACATGCAAAGAGAGAACAAACACAAGCGTGAAATCTAGCAAAAGCAACTATACATCAGTCAGAAAGGATGTAATTCACATTAACCATTTATAAGACAAATGAGAATGGAACCATAACAGTAGTCATCTATCTTTTATTAATCAAAAACTGAGAAAGGTACAACCAATGTTCTGACGCTAAGTCCTTCTCAAGAGGGTCCAGCCAGCAAGTCTCATAAGCATTCACCCTTGGAGGTAGGTCTCCCAAGACAAACAACTCTCTCTCTCTCACAAGGTAACAAGACTTCACAACCTTCCTTAAGCTCTCTAACAATCCACACTTAACACACCAAATGCCTATTAAGAGCAGCACTAATGCACTATGAATTCTCTATGTCAAAGTCTATATGTCAAAAACTAGCTACTCATGGCAATGGTGGAGGCTTATATAGGAGAAGGAGTCTCCATGAATAGTGAAAGGATGAGCTTATCTCCAAGAAAGGTGGCTCATAAGATGAACAGACATGCCATAGAAGGGAGGGCGACCTTTACAAAGCCAAAAACCAGGTCTGGAGTCATCTGGAAGGCTGGCTATTAGAACAAACTCGCCGAAACAGGATCAGCGTGGGTGCATAACTGGACTGGCGCGCTGGCATCGCATCTCAATAACAGAAGAGGTCTGGTCAGCGCGATTTAATACAAACGGAGGGTGCGCTGGCGATGAAATTCGACCAACGTGGAAAACCTGTGTGCTTCCGCGCTGGCAGCACATCAGTCGCACTATCATCCGCTAGTCAGCGCGGTTATTTCAATAATAGTCGCGATGATCCAATAAACTTAGGCAAAGAGGGTTTTTGGCCATTTCAGAGAGCATGAGCATGATGGATTTGATTTCATGACACAGTAGGGAGACTGACAAGGAGACAGTGACAAATTACTGTGTAATAGATGCCCCCTAAAGCATGAAGCCCGAGAGAGTGAGAGGGGTGAAATGCTTTACAAAACTGCGGAACTGGAACACCACCAGGAAGATCCTGCACGTAGATATAACTGATATTTCAATTACATGTAGTCTAGGCATGGGCGCAGCCATCCAAAAGACATACGAAGAAGGTCTGTGGTATGGACGCAGCCACCCAGCTGAAGAGACCATGATGATAAGAGGTATGGTCGCAGCCATCCTAAAAGACTCAGGTATGGGCGCAGCCATCCATCAATGAGTCATGTAATAATGATCCACAAAATCGCAACCTGGTCCACAACAGACTAGAACTAGGGTCTTGCGCTCCATCCAAACCCGAACAAAGTACAAGTCCAAACATGTGAATACAGGAGTCGAAGTCGAACATGCTTGAACATCGCCTGATTACCAGCCAATGATGAAAGCTGTTAACAGACGCGAGAGGGGCCACCAATAATGACGATGGTCCTCAAGGTACTAGAGGTACAATCCACGGCATGCGAATAAATGAGCCGGTGTCGAACACCCGTAGAGTCATCCGATTGGAGGCCAATGATGAAAACCTCGTGTCGAACACGAAGAACCTGCCATTGAGGCATGCAAGCTCCAAGGTATCGGAAGGGAGTCTCTAGGTCACTTTCCTGGATAATGAGCTGAAGTCGATAGGAAGTGATCTTTATCGAAGGTGGTCCATAATGTTTCCCACATCATCGACATGAGACGGAAAGAGACAATATGTTTTGTGTGAAATATCAGAGGGAGGTTATACTTGCAGAGGCTGACTTCTCTTGAACATATCGGTGACACAATGACGGATTTGGCAGTATTTGAGGTCAAATGATCAGAGATCGTGACGACAGGACAATGAGCAGATGAATGGTCAAATAGGATAACCCAAACCCATGGAGGCAAATGTGAAATGAGATGAGATATCCCCACCTAGACACGAATGCAAACAGTGCCATGTTCAAGAGCGACATACTGCCGATGACGATGATTATGATTCCTTTATTACCCCCACCATTTATGGCGAGTACCCCGGTTATTTTTGGATGACAAGCTTGACGGGGATATCATGTGCTTGAGGAGCGTCATTTCGATGGAACCCGATGTCATTAAGTTTTAACGAGTCTGACAAAGGAAAAACTCAGCGTCTTTTCATGTTTAGAGAGTTTGAAAAGACAGCTGAAAAGAAAACTCTCGGGGGGTGCTTTTTCGTAAAGTTGTGTCTTTCGAGCCTGAAAAAGTATAAAACGATGCTTGAAAGAACTGCCCGATCATTACGACCGAGGAGTAAGTTTCGTAAATAGTGACTTTGACCCGAAAAAGTAAAAAGAAGTCAGAAGTACGTCATTTTAGAGCCAATAACGAGTGCGAAACGACAAACACCCGGCAATCTTTATTAATTTAAACGGTCGAAAAAAGAGCTTTAAAAGCGATCGCCTCTCGTTCCTTTTAACGAGCTGAAAGGAGGCTCGGTGATATTTTCTTGTTTTATGTCGGAAAAGAGCTTAAAGATGACATTTTTGGGACCAAGTGTATATGAATCCGTCGTGACTTTGCCGGTTCTAAGGACCTGCACAAGAAAAACACCCATGTAAACCCATTCGATATGTCGAAAAACATAGTAAAACATGCATCAAGGCATAATATAGTGACATCAGGATTAAATTCATGATAGAAATGACAAAACCCACTTTTACAAAGTTAATTTAGAACTTTTTACCATAAATAGGGGGGGTAAAAATCATTTTTACCATTTTACCATTTGAGCTTTGGAGAACGTTGTGGAACTACAAAGTTGATAGAGTGAATTCTTCATCGTGCAGACGCCATCCTCCCGACAGCTGATTCCAAGTAGGTTCCTCTTGCCCTGTGCTTTATTTCAAGCCTATTTTCAAGCGTTTTCACCGTAGGATTTGGTCATTTGGCTAGATTTTTTGAGCATAGGTGCGCTCTCGGTCAGCGCGGATTCGCCCATCGGGTCCGCGCTGACCGATTTTACCAACACACACCACTTTTCGGGCCAGCACGGAAAACCCATGTTCTTCCACACTGACCCAGAGAAAAAATAAAAAGGGTCGTCATTATTAGCGCGGCTGTTTTAGAAACAGTCGCGCTGGTGTCGTGAAAATAAATTTTTTAAAAATTTAAATGGATAATCTTCAATGATTGGCAACCTAATGTTTTTTGGTGATCATGCAGGACACAATGGCCTTTGTGTGGCAAGAGAGGGCCCACGATAATGAAGATATGGCCGCTTTCACTGATGCCGGATGCCGAAATGCAATGCAGGCATGCGGTTTGCTCAAATTCTTTCTCACTCCACGCTTGAGGGCTTAGCCAGACCTCCTAGAGCTCTTGATCAGAGCCTGGAACCCAGTGGATGGGAAATTTACGATCCAAGGCCATGACATAGAGTTTGACTCCTCGGATATCTATTTTTTGACTAGATTGTCTCGCTGAGGTGTGGTGCCCATCTTGGAGGGGTAGCGACCTAGCGGCGAGACACTTGACCAACTCATGGCCCGAGTGTGCCCACAGGCGCAGAAGACACGGAGCGAGAAATCAAGCATTCCATCAGTGGGTGTTGGTGACATAGTCCTCCGCACTATACTCTTTCTAGTGACGCGGGTAGCAGGCAGTTTAGCTAACCATGAGGCCTCAAAGACCAACCTATTGCTAGCTCTCGAGTGCTTGGAGCCCACAGTTTTCAACTGGGCAGCAGTTGTGACAAACAGCATGAAGAGACAATTGAGCAACTGCCGACGTGGAGAGTCGAAGAAGTTTGGCTATGGATCGCTCTTACTCCCACTCATGTTCGAGCGGGTGCCAGCCCTTCAGCTGCAGACCATGGTGGTGCACCCGCCTAACAGTCCACGGGAGACGAGGGCCACCAAATGGGCCTGGGTCATGCCACGTGGAGGTGGCGGTCGCTTAGTGTCCTAGGGTGTTTTCTTTCAAGAGTGGCTAGATCGCCAGGTTATCTTCGTTGAGGACTGGCCATACGCTGGTATCGACTTCCGTGGCAATCCCGACCTGCCACTGCCTGCGGGAGAGCAGTGGGATGATGGAGGTAACACACTTGATCTCTTTTTGATTTTTTATCTTTTGTAATGTTTTTGAATTTTTTCATGTACATGTCCTAATAAACGTTATGTTGTGTAGATGTGGGACCTGTGAGACCCCTTGGCCTGACCCCAGAGGCACGGAGAGAGGGGCAAGGCGCTACGATCTTGGCCTTAGCTCCTGCAGCAGGCGACCTGCCAAAGACTGTGGTACACAACCTTGAGGGCTTACTGGCAGGAGTCCCAGATTACCATGGGATCGAGGAGGTCCCCCTAGCTGCACAGATCCATACAGTGGGTGTAGAGCCCAGGATGCACCGCCTTTTGAGGTGGGTGGCACGAGCGGTGGCGTGCTACAAAGAGCATAACCTACCATAGTAGATGCCTAGGTTTTATTTTCCACTGTTGTTTTTGAGAGACGTAAGTCTCAGATGTACTGAGGATACCGGCTTTATTCATACATGTACACTTATTTTTGAGCACCTTAGTGCACCACACGATATATATATATATACATGGTGTTTTTATTGTATCTTATGCTTCTCATGTTTTGTTAATTTACATATTTCTCAAATGTCTGTCTAATACATAATTAGCCAATGCATCAGTTACAGCATTAAGTCTTCTTGGAATGTGATGATAAGTAATATAATCAAAATCTCTTTCCAATAACTTAACACGTAAATACAACCTTAAGATACGATGATCTATGACGGAATATCGTCCGTTGAGCTGGTGGACTACAAGCTGCGAATCTAGGTTTACAACTAATGAGCGGATTCCAAGGTTAATTGCCTCGGCTAATAATTCAATTACAGCACTATATTCAGCCACATTGTTGGTTGTGCAACCTAGACACACACCTTGAATATCTACTAACTCACCATGAGGATCGTAGATCACCCATGCTGCAGATGTCAGATTGCGAGTACTTCGAGAAGCACCATCAGCGAAACCAACGTAAGGTGATCCAGACATCTGTTCAGAAGCAAGAGACACAATAAGTGGCTATCACGCCGACACACTAAGACAAAAATCAAATGAACACGAACACACACTAAACACACTGTAAAAAAGCATATGCATGTAAAAAATAAATGAGAGAGTGCCTGGACTCAAGCGTAATATTTCTTAAGATATAGCCCATTACGGGGCCTGTCCAGGGGATTGCCTTCATAATCGATCAGCTCATAGGCACCTTTTTGTAGAACTCTTTTTACAATGTAGGGCCCATGCCACATTGGCTCGAGTTTTCCTACTCCTAGCTTATCAC
This sequence comes from Pinus taeda, assembly GCA_000404065.3. Taxonomy (NCBI): domain Eukaryota; kingdom Viridiplantae; phylum Streptophyta; class Pinopsida; order Pinales; family Pinaceae; genus Pinus; species Pinus taeda. The sequence goes on from APFE031597542.1 coordinate 13,650, forward strand.
TAGCCTGATCGTAGAGCAGTACCAAGTCACCTTCGACGAAAGAGCGGGGATTAAACGAGTTATCGAAGTGAGTTTTCACTCGCTTCCTCTGAGCTTCGATAGCAAGGGAGGCTAGACGACGTGTCTCATCTAGTCATTCCAGGTAAAGAATCCGCTCTTCTGCAGGAGTAGTCTCGGGAAGTAACTCGACGGCTAATTTGAGTGAAGGAATCTCGCACTCAATGGGAAGGGTTGCCTCCAGCCCATATACTAGCTGAAAAGGGGTGAAGCCGGTGGCATCCTTCACAGAGGTCCGGTAGGCCCACAATGCAGAAAACAACATCAGATGCCAATTAGACTTGTGCATGCCAACATTTCTCTGAAGCATCGTGACCAAGACTTTGTTCACGGCTTCAACCTGACCGTTGGCCTGAGGATAGTATGGAGATGAACTATCATGCCTAAGTCCAAGTTGGGTTGTCAACTCAACCATCATATGATTACGGAAATGTTTTCCGTGATCAGTGACAATGGCTTGTGGAACTCCAAACCGAGAGATAACATGGTTGAAAAGAAACTGTGTCGCCGTATGACCATCTTTTGAAAATGTGGGCATCGCCTCGGCCCATTTTGTAAAGTAATCGACAGCAACGATGATGTAACCATGCCCCCCAGCCGAGCGAGGGTTACATGTCACATAATCGATGCCCCACTTAGCAAAGGGGCCAACGGTCACTACGGGGTGCAGAGGGGCAGCAGGAGCACGCATCTTCCGCTGATAGATCTAGCATTCATGGCATGACCGGATGGAAAGAATGCAGTCCTTAAAGATGGACAGCCAGAAGTAGCCAGCGCGAAGGATTTTTTGTGCGGTAGCGTATCCAGACATGTGACCGCCACAAGCGTCGTAGTGGTAGTCATTTAGAACTATTTCTGCTTCTTCGAACGTGAGACACCGATGAAGGACTGAATCAACTCCGAGATGGTATAGGGTGTCCCCAATTATGCGATAAGGCTAAGCTTGGTGATGAATCCGCCGACGAGCATCTTTCGAAGTCTCGGGGCAGAAGGAGGACGTCTGTAAATAGACGATGATGTTCCCATACCATGGATCGAGGGTGCTGATCAGGAATAGATTTTCATCTGGAATTGATTCCTCGATCTGCGAGGAGGCAGCGGCGGATGGCAAGGAGCATAGCAGTTTAGCAAAAACCAGCGATTTCTTGGACTTGGCTGCAGTAAATTCCAAGTCGAACTCTTGGAGGATCATGATCCATTTTGAGTACTTTCCCCCCAGTAATTTTCGTGAGAGAATATATGTCATGGGGTTGCAATCTGAAATCACGGTAGTGGTGCGCAACAGAATATAGTGGCGGAATCGTTGGACAGCGCAAACTGCGGCGAGGGCCAACTTCTCGACATATGCATACTGAGTTTCCGTGTATAATAAGTTGCGACTAAGATAATAGATGACATGCTCGATGCCATGATCGTCGTCTTGAACCAAAACCATGCCGATAGTAGTATCGACAGCAGCCAAATAGAGCGTATAGTCATGGTGATAATTCGGAGGCTGCAACAAAGGGGCGGAGACCAGGATTGTTTTAAGATGAGCAAACGACTCCTCAGCTATGGCATCCCATCGAAATGGGGTGTCACGCTTCAGTAACTGGGTGAATCCCTTTGCCACTTCGGCATAGTTTGGTATGAATCGTCTTAGAAAATTTGCTTTTCCCTGCAGACTCTGTAATTGCCGCAAAGTTGCAGGGGGAGGAAAATTCACGATCACTTCGACTTTTAGAGGATCCAGACGGATGCCATCTCGGGAGACGATAAACCCGAGTAGTCGGCCTGATTCCACGCAGAAGACACATTTGTGTGGATTTAAACGAATATTA
>APFE031597554.1:0-11870 GCA_000404065.3 Pinus taeda
ATTGGTGATTCTATTTGCCTCACTCGAAGTCGGATGTTGTAATGCACATACACCAAATCGTTGAGGCCTGCGAACTCCAACCTGTAAGAGTGTCAAAAAAGTAATGAGTCTTGACTCTTGACTCTTGACACTTGAAGGTCATAAATTAAAAATTAAAAATTACAATAAGTGTAATTGCTCAACTGAAGGCTTGAGTTCAAAGTTATACCTGTTGCACTTTTTGGCGTGTATTTTCTCAAACACACTCCAATTGCGCTCACACCCTGAAGAGCTACATGTTTGACTCAAGATTCGTATAGCCAATTTTTGCAAATTTGGTGCCCTTGCACCATAGCTTCGCCACCAAATATCTACAACAAAATAATGAAATAAAAAATTCAAAAACTTAAAAGTTAAAAGTTAAAACATATTTATAAGAAGAGCTTCAGCGTACATCACATGAGAAAGATTATTGCCAACGCGTTTCGAACCAACCAATGTGGTTCATCATCAGGACAAGTTGAAAATACAGATCCAGTGCAGCGAGTTAAATAGTATAAGCAGAGACTCCAACGGCTAAGACCCTCTAACGGCTACTCTATCATTCAAGAACACCAGTCAAACTACTTCTAATTAATTTAATATAAAAACTAATATATTCAGACCAAAGGTTAATAATATATTTAATTAGTTTCAAATATTACCCTATTATATGTAAAAATATATACTTATGTCAATATTTATTTAATTAATTCTTTAAATCTAACCTAAGTATATATGATTATTATAATACTTTAATTTTAATACCTAATAATCTAAATGCCCTATTTGTTATTAATCTTATTTATAATTAATTAATTTTATAGAAGTGGGTTACATTCGGTCAATTGCAAATTAATTTATTAATTTATTAAAATAAAGTCCTTATATATAAGTTAATTGTTAAGATTACAAGTATGAAATAGTAATATATATACTAAATACTATAACAATACTTAATTAATTAATTTATATTAATAAGTATATGGCCTCAATAAAAATACGAGGTGTTATATGAATTAAATTTTTATGGAAAAAAGGTTAATGAGGTTAATTACAATTTAATTTGATAATATATATAAATTAATTATTAATAATAATATATATGATTCATAAAATACATATTAATTAATTAATATATTTAAATTAATTTATTAAAGTCCTACATCCCAATAATTATATTAAGGTTATATTAATAATTAATATAATGTTAAATTTGGGACTATAAATAATAATAGCTTATGAGTATAAAATTAAAATGACGAGGGAGATATTTCGTATAAAGGCTATAAGAGATTGTTAATAATATAAGAATAATAGATGCTCAATTTTAATCAATTCAACATCAACAAGAAAAAGAGCACAAGGAGAGGCTAAACAAACGAAGAACAATGAAGCCCACGATAAGCGAAAACCAGACTCACAAGAACATAATCACGCCCACCCAAAGGAAGAACCTTTAAGACGACAACGCCGGGATCCAATTTCTACTAACTTTCCACCCATCATCTCTGTTGAGATTGATGGGTCTTCGTTCAATTTCAATAGCTTCCCTTAACTTACGATGATGAAACCTATCCACCCTAGCTATGACTTTGGCCTCTTCAATGCAGACGTGATGCTTGGTTTTGTCCACATGCTCTGCTAGAGCTGAGGACTTTATTCTACCATGCCTCAGGTCAGCTGCATGCTCACCAATTCTCTGCTGGATGGATCTCCCTGTTTCCCCTATATAAGGGGTCCCACAAGAGCAAGGAATCAAATAGACCCCTTTCATATTTTTGGGGTCAACCTGATCCTTTACTGACCTCAGAGAGTTGCGAATGGTTCTGAGAGGCCTGAAGGTTGAGGGGATATCAAACCTCTTAAGGATCCGAGCAATCCGATCCGTGGTCCCTTGGATGTATGGAATATGGACCACGGATCGGATTGCTCGGATCCTTAAGAGGTTTGATATCCCCTCAACCTTCAGGCCTCTCAGAACCATTCGCAACTCTCTGAGGTCAGTAAAGGATCAGGTTGACCCCAAAAATATGAAAGGGGTCTATTTGATTCCTTGCTCTTGTGGGACCCCTTATATAGGGGAAACAGGGAGATCCATCCAGCAGAGAATTGGTGAGCATGCAGCTGACCTGAGGCATGGTAGAATAAAGTCCTCAGCTCTAGCAGAGCATGTGGACAAAACCAAGCATCACGTCTGCATTGAAGAGGCCAAAGTCATAGCTAGGGTGGATAGGTTTCATCATCGTAAGTTAAGGGAAGCTATTGAAATTGAACGAAGACCCATCAATCTCAACAGAGATGATGGGTGGAAAGTTAGTAGAAATTGGATCCCGGCGTTGTCGTCTTAAAGGTTCTTCCTTTGGGTGGGCGTGATTATGTTCTTGTGAGTCTGGTTTTCGCTTATCGTGGGCTTCATTGTTCTTCGTTTGTTTAGCCTCTCCTTGTGCTCTTTTTCTTGTTGATGTTGAATTGATTAAAATTGAGCATCTATTATTCTTATATTATTAACAATCTCTTATAGCCTTTATACGAAATATCTCCCTCGTCATTTTAATTTTATACTCATAAGCTATTATTATTTATAGTCCCAAATTTAACATTATATTAATTATTAATATAACCTTAATATAATTATTGGGATGTAGGACTTTAATAAATTAATTTAAATATATTAATTAATTAATATGTATTTTATGAATCATATATATTATTATTAATAATTAATTTATATATATTATCAAATTAAATTGTAATTAACCTCATTAACCTTTTTTCCATAAAAATTTAATTCATATAACACCTCGTATTTTTATTGAGGCCATATACTTATTAATATAAATTAATTAATTAAGTATTGTTATAGTATTTAGTATATATATTACTATTTCATACTTATAATCTTAACAATTAACTTATATATAAGGGCTTTATTTTAATAAATTAATAAATTAATTTGCAATTGACCGAATGTAACCCACTTCTATAAAATTAATTAATTATAAATAAGATTAATAGAATATAGGGCATTTAGATAATTAGGTAATAGAATTAAAGTATTAAAATAATCATATATATTTACGTTAGGTTTAAAGAATTAATTAAATAAATATGGACATATATATAGGTATATATTCTTACATATAATATGGTAATATTTGAAAGTAATTAAATAAATTATTAACCTATGGTCTGAATATATTAGTTTTTAATATTAAATCAATTAGAGGTAGGCTGACTGGTGTTCTTGACTGATATAGTAGCCGTTAGAGGGTCTTAGCCGTTGGAGTCTCTGCTTATACTATTTAACTCGCTGCACTGGATCTGTATTTTCAACTTGTCCTGATGATGAACCACATTGGTTGGTTCGAAACGCGTTGGCAAAAATCTTTCTCATGTGATGTACGCTGAAGCTCTTCTTATAAACTAGACAATCACAGAATCTCAATTCTACAATTGTATCCCAAGATTGTTAAGTTATCAAAAACATTATCTCCTAAGTCAAAGGCTAAGTATGTTAAGTTTCTTTCTGAAGTTTCTGATGTTTTTGCATGGGATTACTCAGATTTGAAAGTATATGACAAGAACATCATTTAGCACACCATTCCTATCAATCCAAATCAAAAACCCTTTAGACAAAAGTTGAGGAGGATCAATCCAAAGCTGCTTCCATCCATTAAGAAAGAGGTAAATAGATTGTTTAAAGATGGTATCATTGTTCCAATTAGATTCTCTTATTGGGTTTCAAATTTTATCCCAGTATGAAAAAGACTGGGGAGATAAGGTTGTGCATTAATTTTCGGAACCTAAATAAGATATCCTTGAAAGATAATTATCCTCTTCCTAAGATGGACCACATTCTACAAAGAGTAGTTAGAGCATCACGGATGTCACTACTAGATGGCTACTCAGGTTACAATCAGATTTTGGTGCGCGAAAAAGACCAAGACAAAATTGCCTTCACAACACCATGGGGAAATTTTCAATATGCCAAGATGCCATTTGGGCTGAAGAATGTTGGGGCCACTTTTCAACGGGCCATGGATATAGCTTTCGCTAACGAGAAGGATGTTTTCTTAGTGGTTTACTTAGATGACTTGACAGTATTTTCTGGTTTTGATGATGAGCATTTATACCACTTGAAGATTGTTTTTCAAAAATGCAAGGAGTTCAGGATTTCTTTAAATCCAAAGAAGATTATTTTTTCCATGGAGGAAGGTAAACTCGTTGGTCATATAATTTCCAAAGATGGTATTCGCATTGATCCTTCTAGGGTGGCGGAAATTCAGAAAATAGACTTTCCGCACAACAAAAAGGAGATCCAAGCTTTCAACGGTAAGATGAACTTCTTACGCAGATTTATACCAAATTTCGTTGAGAATTTGCGTGAGTTAACTAATATGTTGAAGAAGGACAGCACTATGAAATGGACCTAGGATGCCATGAAATCTTTCAGCTTGGTAAAACTTTCTTTGACCACAACTCCTGATTTGATCAATCCTGATTATACTCATGACTTTATTATATTTTCATTTTCATTTGAGCACACTTTGATTGCAGTGTTGATGCAAAAGAAGGATCAGGTGGAGCAGCCCATTGCATTTTTCAGTCGGACTATCAGAGATGCTACTCTTCACTATAACATCATTGAGAAACAAGCTTTGGCTCTTATAAAGGCATTGAAGGATTTTCGAGTTTACATTTTGCATTCGCATACCATATCATATGTTCCTAACGCGGCTGTCAAAGATGTCCTCATGCAAACTGATCCAGAAGGAAGAAGAGGTAAGTGGATAGCAGCAATGTTAGCGTATGATCTTGAGATTAAGCCCATGAAACTAATCAAAGGTCAAGGCTTGGCAAAACTCATGGCTAAGTCGAATCTTCATGCTCTAGATATAAATCTTATTGCCGCAATGTCAGATGACGAAGATGGTAGCACACTCATTCAAGTATCATAGATGTTTCTCAACTCACCTGGGTATTCTGATATAGTATATGTTCTTCAACATCTTTATCCTCCTCCTGGAATGTCGAAAAGTAAAGGTAGATCACTAAAGTTGAAGTCTGCAAAATTCTGCATTTTAGATAGTGCTCTCTATTGGAAAGATCTGGGAGGGGTTCTTCTTAATTGTTTGGTTGAAAATGAAGCTCAACAGGTAATGAATGATTTTCATAGAGGATATTGTGGGGGTTACTTGTTTTGGAAAACAACGGCTAATAAAATCTTGAGAGTAGGGTATTATTGGCCATCTTTGTTTTCATATTTATATAAAACAGTCATGAGCTACCACAAATGTCAAGTTTTTCAGGGAAAAGGGAAGTTGCTTCCTCTTCCTTTGAAGCCATTTGTAGTCAATGTGTCTTTCTAGCAGTGGGGGCTTGATTTTATAGGAGAAATACATCCTACATCATCAGCAAAGCACAGATGGATTTTAATAGCTACCGATTACTTCACCAAATGGATCGAAGCCATTCCGACAAGGCAAGCTACGAACACGATGATCATTTAGTTTTTATAGTCCAATATCTTGTCTCGTTTTGGTTGCCCTCACAAGATTATTACAGATAATGAAACAATGTTTAAGTCGAATAAAATGGTTGAGTTTTGCAACAAATACAACATCACACTGGGTCATTCCATGGCATACTACCCGCAGGGCAATGGACTAGTTGAGTCTTCAAATAAATCCTTGGTAAACATTATTAAGAAAATGTTGGAGGAAAATAAAAAGAATTGGCATCGAAAGCTTGTCAATGCTTTGTGAGCCGACAAAGTGAGCAGTAAGAAATCAATAGGTATGTCACCTTTTGAATTGGTTTATGGTACTGATATAGTGTTTCCTACATCCCTTGCAGTCCCAGTCATGAGATTATTGCAAGAAGTCAGCAGTGAAGAAGATGATATTCAGCGCCGGATCAATCAAATGATTCACCTTCAACAAACAAGGGAAGAGGTTTCTCAAAACACTTTCTGGCTGCAAGAGAAGATAAATAAAATTGATGACGCAAAACCAAGGCAGAAAAGTTTCAGCTGGAAGATGTAGTGCTGCGATGGGATGCACAAAATTAAGAAAAAAGGAAACATAGTAAGTTTGACAATCTATGGAAAGGACCTTATAAAATCTCAGTCTATCGAGGATAGAATGCATTTTTCTTAAAGGAAATGGATGGTCAAGAATGCTCAGGAGGACCAATGAATGGTAGGCTCCTGAAACACTATTATTTCTGATGCAGCTTGCTGAAGTTGTTTCACTGTCATTGTATATATCAGTTTGCTTTCCTTGCAATATTTGAAGTACAATGTCATTTCAACTTAGGGCCCGAAGTGAAGGCTATAAAACTTAAATGCTTTGTGCTTTGTTTAGTTGGTTCAGTCTAGAGTTGGTTTTGAGTTAATTTCAGTTTGTATCGAGTCATTTTTAAAAAATTTCAAAAAGATTTCAGTCTTTCGTTTGTTTGACCGTATTGGCCCAAACAACTAAGCACTTGGTCTACGATGTTCTTGACACCTCCAAGGAGTTTCCATCCCTAATAAGGCCAATGTTAGTGTCAGTATATGCATACTTCCATCAGGGATCAAATCTGCTCTTTGCATTTTCATTTTAAGTGTCTCATACTGAATTTTTGATCATTCCACTACGTCATGCCAAAATGGCCCACTGATGGTTGTCTTCTTCTCAGAAAATCAAATTTTCCCTCATGAGGTACATTTGCTGACCCATCTCCATGTTGCATTCAGTTATAGTTTCAGTTATGTTATTTTTAGAGTCAAGGCAATTATGTTTCCATTAGGTCTTAGGGTTCATTTCCAAGGTCTTTCCATTAGGTCTTAGGGTCCATTTCCAAGGTCAAAAGCATAGTTTCAAGTGTAAATAAAGGGCAACAAAGGAATGAGGAAGACCAATAAACAAAGAGTGATTGGCGGTAAGTCATGGTTATTGTACAAAGATCCTATTTTGCTGATGTAATTTTCATCTCAAAAACATGTTTTTGAGATGAAAACAAAGTATTTTAGTTGATTCATATTTTTTTTGATGTAATTCAAATCATTTCATGTAATAAGTGTTCCCATAAGCTACTCAATAATTTCTCCTTGCTGCAAGAAAATGAAGCCATTGAGGAAATCAATTCAATCAAAGCATCATCCACCTGAAAAGAAACAAAGAAAGAAAAGCATTAAACAGAGATTTGAAGACAAAGTAAAAGTTCCAAAAAACATTATAAAGTGGGTTTTTTCCAAGGAAAAATCAAAATCACCCTCTATATAAGATTTCAAAATCCTTTTTCAAAATTCATCATATTCATTTAACAAAGAGAGAGAAGAGAGTTGAAGGAGAGAAGGAAGCGAATTGGTGGCTGAGCAAAGTGGAGGCGTTGCGCATAGACCAGGGAGCGTTGCGCACAGGGTAAATATTGGAGGCGTTGCGCATATACCAGGGAGCACTACGCACAGGGAAAATATCGGAGGTGTTGTGCATAGACCAGGGAGCGCTGCATATAGGGCAGATTGTGGAGGCGCTGCACATAGAGCAGGGAGAATTGCGCATATAGACAGAGTGCTACACATAGAGCCTGTATGCCAATGCATTTTGCACGGTGTTGCACATACAACCAGAGAATTGCACACCTGTACAAGGCATTGCGCATATGGCCAATAAACACCAAGACTACCCTACCAACCACCTAAATTGCTCTTTTGCTACCTAGAGCCTCTAAGCAAGTAAGTACACTCCTTGAACCATCCTCCCAGCACTCATTTCATGATTTTGAAGTTTGTTTGCTATTTAAATTTTTCAAACCCTAGGTTGTCTAAAAAACCTCCCTGCTTACCCTATCCTCTATACTATAATCCCCCAAAACAAAATCCTACACCTATCCCCTATACCCTAATCCCCCACACAAAATCCCTACACCTATCCTCTATACCCTAATTGATCCAAGTGGATGTTGGCGGCCACCCACCTATCCCATTTGGACCCCCACAACTGTCTCTTTCAGTTTTTCAGTTTCCGTAATTGTAGCACAATTTACTATTTTTAATAGTTTTTTCGGGTCCTGAACTTCCGAAGCCATTTTGAGGCCCTAAACGACGTTTTTTTGGGAAATATGGGGGCAACATGGGTCCATGGACCGATGTTGCCCTTCCCAAACTGGTAGTTCTTGGATAGATCTTTTTAACGAGCTATCATACACGTCAAACGGAGATCGTATGCCAAAGTTACGACCCCGGGAAATTGATGTACCAATTTACCCAAAACGGGGCCCACAATTTGGCGTTTCATCTTCTAAGGGTCCGTTTTGGAATGTGAAGGGTGTTCCATTGTTTCTCAATAATAAATAGGCCTTCAAGCCTCATTGTAACACAAGTTCGGAACAGTTCAGAGACATGTAGCCGCACCTCTCTTCTCAGAGATAAGCTACCATAGTCCTTGCTGGTTTATTTCCAATTCTGGTTGTAAGCATATTTCGGTATTTTCCATTAATGAAATGAAGCATTATTTCTGCTGCATCTTTATGTATATGGTTATCTCTGTCTTTTATTGCGTTCCTGTTTAAATCCGGATCATATAATGAGTGAGTTTCACTGTCACTAGGCTTGCTAAAACATAGCGACAGGTTTGCCCAAAGGGAAAATTATAGAACAAGCATATGTTATCCTCCTCAAGCTTGACAAAAATAAAGAGGTAGTGGTCAAAAATGACTAGGGAAAAATTGGGAACAAAACTTGGAGAACTTTATTGGTAGCAGCTCACTCTTGAACATGACACTTTCACTCCATCACCATGATTGAGTCGAGTTGGGTTATTCCATTCACCGGGCATATCACCATTGGTCCTCTGTACCATCCATTTTTGGGGTTAACACTAACAATCCATTTCAGTGCCACTGATATGTTCAAGAGAAGTCGCTCAAAAAATTCACCAACCTAGCTTAGACCTCATCCGCTGCAATACCTTCACACTCCATTCTTTCATGACCGCCACCCTGAACCTTGTATCATCAAATCATTTTCACCTCCGCAAAATCATTTGCTCCATTCCATGTCATAGTTGTGGGATTCATTAAGGCCCTCCTACGATGGGTCACCTCTTTTCAACATCAACTCATTATCCAAGAAGTCGACTTAGGAACAACCCTTTCAATACTTTGAAGCTTGCATGCCTCAATGGCAAGCTTCTCACTTCTGGTGACAGGTTTACATCAATGGCCTTCAACCAAAAGATTTTGCGTGGTGTTCAACGTCGACTCATATATTTGCACCACGTGAATTGTACTGCAGTACCTTGAGGGTCATTATCATTATCAATGATTCCTCTCACACTTGTTAACAGCTTACATCATTGGCTGGTAATCAAGCGATGTCTTTCCATGTTAGACATCAGAACATCTTTTCACATGGATCGACTTGTACATCAGGCAAAGATTGAATGAGTTTGAAGACCCTGGATATAGTTTCATCCATTTGAGCTACGATATATTCAGGAAAATAAAGACATCAAATGTACATCATAGCTGCATAGATAATCATCCAAGCCAAAGGATGATGGCTCTACCAAAATCATCATTCTGTCACACAGACGGTTTTCTGTCATATGTACATGAAAATGAATTTACAAAGCTGAGCATGGGAATGCCAACCTCAGCTAGATCATGAAAATATTATGAAGATAATGTATTGTATTGTATCTTATTACAGGTCACCTTCTAGTTCGAAAAACCTTGGATCCTCATGATAAAGCATTTCATCTTACATCAGAAGATTTACAACCTGATGCTTTAGGGGGCAACTGTCATAGACATATTTGGGCACTGCAACCCCAATCTCATATGTCCATAAACCAAGGGCTTCTAAGCCTCTAAAAGTGTTGTTTCATACCCTAAAGGAACAAGGTCATCTGATTACATCATCTCCCAAAAGTTTTCCCTGAAAATCTACTCAAAATTGGTCAAAACTAGACCATACATACTACTCAATGCTAAGGGTGTGATGCATCTCAACTGCTACATGCAAAAAGTGCGATGCATATTGAAAATCCCTTCTGTAGGGTGCAATGAGTGAGAGCAGACAAATAGCAGAGGTAGTTGGATAGGTGGAAACCCAGAGAATCTTCTAAAAACTGCCCATTTGACAATTGCCTCTCTAAATTTGCCCAAGGATGAGTAAGAGATCATGAGATCTCCAAGTGGAACCAAGAAATATCAGAGAAATGACACTAATCAAAACCCCAGAAGCTGACTCACCCACCTGCAAATATCTATATATGGATCCCTCATCCTAGAGATCTAAGAAAAAGGACCAGAAGGCAGAATTTGTATTTTTAGGAAATCGTTGTTGGTTTCTCTGTGAAACATCATAGTGTTGGGTGATCTAGATTTTCAATGAGGGAAGAGGAATTTCCAGACTGGGAGGATGGTGCTGGGTGAGTACCACTGGGTTGTAAATCCTCTTTTCCTACTACTTTATCAATAAGCGTATTTGAAATTTTTCCCCATATTCCTTGTATAGTTCTGATTCTTGTTATTTGTGTATGCATGTGTATGGTCAGCTATAGCATTTGATCCTATATTGTTTATGGTTATAGATCTCTATGCTTTGATGGTGTTATGATGCTTTGACTCTACAGGTGTTCTTTGAAGCAGGACAAGTGAGGAAAGAGTGGTGAAGGTCTATCAAAGGAGGGAGGAAACAAGAAAGGATCCAAGCAAAAGACTAAGGTTGTTACTCTCTACTTCTCTCTCATCTATCTCTCATAAAGGAAGACATAAGTAACTTTAGTTTGTTTGTTTCTAAGATAGCTACCCATCTTAGCGGGACTAGCAGCTCTGAATGGACACTATTTTTCCTGATAACAACCTGGGAAGAAGGATAAGAGTAGGAAGGAAGAATCTGGATAGACAGAGAAAATCCTCACCCTGCAAACTAGTAAGAAGGAAAATACCCTGCCTAAGGAACTAGTGTAGGAAGAGAAACAAGCACCCATAACCAAAAACCCTCACCCTTTGAAGATTATAACTAGAAGTTCTATTAACAAGAGGTTTTCCTCCTAGAGAGAGGGCCATACTCAGTCAACCTCTCTGATCATTGTAGATGATACCTAGCCTAGTTTTCCAAATGAGAACAATCTCTCGCTCCTTGAAGATGTTGCGGTTCATAGAGTGTTTAGTGCAGGACAACTCGAAGAGGAAGATGTTACTCCTCTATTAGTGTTAGTTGGAAGAATGAAGAAGAGGAAGACCTCTAAGACACTAGATATCAATGCAAAGAAGGGTCCAATAGAGGGTCAGGATGATAAAGTGTAATGTAATGTTGACGTACATGCAGATGAAATACAACGTGATGAAAAAGTGCTGGATGATGAGACACCCTATGATGTCGAAAAGTCAGATATTGATATACAAGATGATATTAGTCTTGACAATGCCAACACTTTATTCAAGTCAATTGTTGAGAAAATTCTAACGCAGGAGGAATTCATTAAGGAGGATTCCACACTCAATTTGAATAGTCAAGTTGAGGAACTGAAGCAATGCATTTATGGACTCTAAGATTTAAATCAGGACATAAAAGAACGTGGTGTAGTGCTATAGAATAGGAATGCTAAATTGGTGGGGGAAGTGCAAGAACAAAAACAACAAGAAAGAGTGTGGAAGTTCCGAGCTTCGAAATGATATGGTCGACATAAGAAATTGGTCAAACAAGTTAAGAAGGCTTGAACTAAGAAGCAAAGGACGATGAATAAAGGAATTAGCATACAAATATAGGACTAAAGGAAGGTCTCCATATGTTTTTTTACAGAGGTAAGGGTAAGGTTGTGTGAGGACACACAACGGGATAGGGATGGGAGGAT
>APFE031597569.1:0-19387 GCA_000404065.3 Pinus taeda
TATTTTCTATGTATCTCTCTAATTTTATCTATTGAACATTTTGTTTCCTGGATAAACACCATATCTAGTTTTTCCTCTTTTATTTTGTTGCTAAGAATTCTTTGTTTCCTTTTACTTCCTAGACCCCTAATATTCCATGTTGTAAGCTTCGTTAAGAAATGTTTGTAAATGAGTAACTAGTAAGGTCTTTCATCTTACTTGAGTTGATCATGAGTTTTCCACACTCTACCAATAACTCATTCTTTCTTTTCCTTCCTCTTTTCCTTCTTCGATTCTTGGGACTGTGTCCCAATGTTTCCTCCATTGTTTTTACCCCTCTGCTTCCCTAACTATCATGGTTTCTTTTGACCCCAGAACCATTTTCTTGAGATTTGCAAAGGAAGAGTTGTTGTACTCTATTAATCGCCTCTTGTGGTGGCGAATCAATCCCTTTGTCTTTTGCCTGCTCCAAGAACTTTTCTAGATTGAGATTATACCTTTCAAGAATTTCCTCAAGATCATGGTCCTCCATTCCAGCTTTGCTTGGGGTCATCTTATGGTCCCTGTCAAGTTCCATAGTGCTTGGCAGATCGTCCTTTTGCTTGCTATTTTCTAGTCTATCCTCCATGCATTCATATTTTTCCTTATCTACAAGATTATCCTCCAATACATGGTTCATTCCATTGTTCCCCTCTTGCTCCTCTAGTATCTTGAATCTATTATGACCTGGTTGCTTCTCCTCGTTGATTACCTTCTGGCTCTTTTTCCCTCTGCCACCAACCTTGCTATAGCCTTTTGCATATTTTGCTATGGTGGCTTTAATACTACTCTCCACTTTTTTCAAAAGGCAATCTCTGAAGAGGTGCTCGTGTTCATGACATTTGCAACATCTAAATGGGACATGTTCATAGTCCACCACCTGCACCCATTCTTCGTCATATACTTCTAGAATGATTTCATCTAGAAGTGCTCCATAAAGGTCCATTTATACACATATTCGAGCAAAGGAGGTGTATTTTCCACATAGTGTCACTTCTAATATTTTTAAAAAATGACCTAGTTTATTGCCTATGGCTTTTAAAGATTCTGGTAGCCAATAACATAAAGGTAGGGAGTAGAGTCTTATCAATACCAGCATTGATGTAAATGCTTCTTTTTGGGACAAAGTTCATCACCCATGGTTGCATGAATAGGCCTGCAGCAGCATAGAAGTATGGTCCTCCTTCAAACACTCTGTCTTTATCCTCTAAATTTGTGAATACTATTGTGAAGAAACCATTAGACCCAAGGTGAAGAGTTATTTCTCATTTGGGCTTCCAATGGTTCTTTATCCATGCATGCAAAGCCCTTTCCGCTGGCCATATCCCCATAAATTTTCATATTACTCCATAAGTTGTCATATGGCCCTTATGCACCTGTAGCGCTACATCACTTAACACCACCCGGGCTGTAATGGTTGACCTAGGTTTGCAGCATCATGTCAGATCCTTGTGGTCGGGTCTCTGACTACCTCCTCCTGTTCTCTTCTCTCCTTTGACTCCCTCTTGATTATCTTCCTGCCCCTGTGGTTGGATGATTTTCTATTTTTCCATAATGATGCTCCCAGTGTCTACTTGCATTGCCTTCTTGAAGTGGTTCGAGACTGCATCACTATAGGAGGGAGTCGAACTACCCCGCTCTCTCCCCTCCATGGTTCCCAACAATGATACCCTACTTGAAACCCTAGATCTACGTGTTTCCCCTGCAGTCGCATTTCTCCCACAACTTTTCCAGAGTTAGTTCCTGATTTCAACTGATAGAGAAAAACACATGTAATCATTCAGTCACAATGAATGTAATATTTTTAATGGGGAACGCCGAAGTAATTTATCTCTCATTATTATTTATTTATTATTACTTTTTCTAATTGTAGCTCTCAAAATGATCCAATCGCTCGCATTAAATTTTGTCAATGTAGGAAAACAAATTCTTCACTATCAATGGAAATGTGAAAATTATCAACTCCTCTCAGTGAGTTTGTGGCTGCAATTTAAGATTTTATCATTACAAAAAAAAATCTTATTTTCTAAAAAAAAAAATCAAGATATTAATATTTTGGTGAAAATAATAAAAAATAAAATAACAAAAAATAACAAATCTCTCTCTCTCACCCACACACACACACACACACACACACACACAAACATATATATTCTTAATCTAATTGATAAACAAAATGACTCTTTTCCAACCTCTTTTCTTGTTTAGTTAGACCCAAATTTCTATAGAAATTTGTAAGGATCATAAGATTGAGTTGCTCAATATGCAGATTTCTAGTTCCAAGTGGGGTTTTTAGGGTGTTGAATCCATTCATGTGTTCAAAAGTGCATTTTAAATAACAACCAATCATGTTATGCATGTCTATTTTGGAATAGGGATTCCAAAATTTTAATTTAATTGTCAGTTATTATTAGGTAGATGGTAGTAATTTAACCTCCACTAAATATTTTAAGATATTATTAATTATAGTTACATATCAAAGGTTGAGATTTATTTAAAAAGTAATTTAAATGTTATGGACAAATTATTAATTATTGATAATTAAGTTAAAATTATGGAAACTCTATTCCAAAATAGAAACACCTATGGGCACAATTAATTAGCTACAAGTTATGGCTTCGTTATTGTTGGGGTCATTTGGGTAAACTTCACTTGGTCATACAATCAATTTACCATTGGAACTTTTGGGTAGATTTGAGATATAATAACCATGGTTTTTCCCATCACATACATATGTAATATATCCTATTTAAAGGCAGGAAGAATCCATTGATGATAATTCAATTAGTTCCTATATTTAAAATATTGTGCTCATGTTTTATTGTTTATGTATTTATGGTGTATTTGTTTATTTCTCTAGCTCATTTTTATTATTAACAATTATTTATCAACCTAGATTCATTTAGCTTTAGATTTATCAAGCATCTAGGAAGAGATTTCATCCTCTTTGCTCTTCATAGATCCAAGGTTAATATGGATCTAAAATTCATACATTATTTTGAAATTCCATTTTTTAAATTTAGTTGTAATAAATAGAATCCCCATAGGTGTAAACGTGTTTTTTTTTTATCTACTTAAATTTAAATTCTGCAATTACTCACATAAATTTTTGAAGACATATTTTTTTTTTTTCATTATAAGGCAAAAACACTACTCTCATAATGATATCTATCTAGATTCTATAAATTGGAATGACATCTATCAATATTCTATATGCTTTAATTTTCTAATATTTAAATATCCTCCACCCAAAAAGACATAAGCTTGAAAGAAATATAAGAGAATTTACATATGTATTGTATATGTAGTATAAGTACATGGGCAGACAAGGTTACTTAACTACATTCCTAGTTGCAAAGAACACAACAATTCATAACCTAGAAGAAACTGAAAGAGGCTTAATGTGTGTAATGTAGATGTAAGATACCTTTCCATTTCCTGAACTCACTTCAATTATCCCAAGGTTCTTTCCAAATGCCCTATGCATCACCAAACATGGAAAATCTCCATACTAATGGAATCAAGTTAAGATATGTGCACATAAAGCCACATGTATTTTTTTGTTAATTAAGCCAACTATTCCTTTTTTAATATAACATTATGAAAAAAAAAAAATTAGTGCTATTACTATTTAGCTTTCTCTACACTCAAATATGGGGAAGATGTTGTCACTTTAGCTTTATATAATGTTACAAATTAAAAGTAATTAAAACATGAAGTCATCTTAATTATAAATAATTGTAATACAAGTCAATTCATGTGCACATATACTATCAATTGTACCACATGTTGCAAAGGAAACGTCGTAAGGAAATAACATAAGAAACAACATCATAGAAGAAAGAAGTCAAAATTTTATGCAATATTTTTTCTTTACTGGTGTTTCCTTTTTATCATATGTTATGTTTCAGGGAGATTCCAACTAGGCCAATATTCTAGAATATGTTCAAAGTGAAGGTAATTCACAACACTTCACTCCAAAGGATTTATTAAGATTTTCTTCATTAAGATTCTAGAACCTTTATAAGTAAATGATTTAAATCAAAAATTTCATAACAAAGTAATCCCATATCAGCTTAATTCATAGTGAAATGGATGATAGTTTTCTTTTCCATTACTATCGGTCTAATTTTATGAGGAAAAATTAATAGAAACGCTTTAGTAGTAATGGGAACATTAATAATCTCCTTCATCTTTTGTTATATGATGTTCTTGATTTAGGCACTTGTTGCTTCTTTTCCTTATTTCGCTCATGTAAAACTCCCAACTATAAAAAAATGGTATTAGTTTGTTTTTATTTTGGACCATTGTATTCTTTCTAACTCAATAATTTCCATCGCCTCAACTAGGTCTCCATCATTATCTTTCCATAGCGACACAATGTATTCAAATGCATTTCATAAATTTGGTTTAATAAATGTTGGTGGAAAACCAATATATTTCACCTTGTAGAAAGGAGTTTACATTTGTTGGCATAAAATTGTATTACTCTTACAATGTGATGATGTCATCTAAATCTTGAATATTTCTCACCACTTATGAAATTCCATTTTCTAATTGTTATTTGACCATGATTATATTGGAATGATAATCCTTGTTCGTGACAATATCCTTTAAGAAGTCAATGATAAGTGGCACAATTTGTTCCTCACAATTGTGAAAGTAAAGGACAAATTCATTCACATTATGTTTGAAAAAGTTATGCTAAGGGTCTTGATTCATGAAATTTTTTATCCTCTCGTTTTGTTGTCTTAATTTGTGTCATCTCGAAAAAATATTTCGCCAATAACCTATGTTGTTGTTATCTTAACAGTGACATTTCCAAATTTATAGCTTCAATCATAAATTTCATGTCTCCATTCTACTTTTTCAATAAAAGGCAAAGATTCGTAAAAACTATAAATAAATATTCGTTATGAAAGATATGATGTAAAAAATGAAATTATAAAAAATTGTCAAAGTTATCTGAGATGGGTAACGTTGTCCGCTAACAAGAGTCCATTTGTATCACCCATGGTGTTAATTAGGAAGGGTGGTTCATTCAGATTGATGAATGATTTTTGAGAGCTTAGCTAAGGGACTATCAAGAACATATATCATATTCCAAGGATTGGTGAGTTTTTATAGTTGCATGATGCCATTATATTCAGCTAGATAACTCCAACACAAAATTAACAAAATTATGTTTTGAAATAAATTATGTTACCAATTAATTATTTAAAGAGAAAAGTAGTATTTTATGGGAAAGTTTCCTTTGTGGTTAATTGTTGGTCATTTTTGAGAATAAAATTGTTGAAAGTGTTGGTATGTTCACTTTTAGCAAGTACACTATTGTGCATGTTGACCGTGTTGCCAAAATTAATGCCAAGGAACCTCTTCAAAACGTTTGTGTTTTAAGTTGTGGTTTCTCCACAACTAATTTACTTCCATATTTTTTCTAATCATCTGTTTTCCATTTTAAATTATTTCCATGTACATATCCATGACGAGAAATATTAAGGACTATAACTATCCATATTCACTAAGAAGTTACATATATTGTCTATAAAACCCCAAAGTAAATTTTATGCCATCATTACATCAAGAAATCCTCCTATCAACCGATGAAAATATGGAAAAAACATGCTAAACTATCATTTCATCAAAACAACCTTCCTTCAACCCAAACGATATACTTAAGTACATGAGACATAAATCCTATATGCAGCTTTTCACAATATTTTCTAGGTCAATCAAATGATGTAAGCATTAAATAACTATGTCCATTACCCCAATGCTCCCTCCATCTGAATAATTTTGCCTTGTTGAAACAACCTCCACTATGTAATTCTCATGGGAAAGAAGCCAATAAATCTCTCTCCACCATTTTGTCTTCCTCTCCTTTGGAAATGGCTCAATCCTCCACACTCACCCAAAAATAGAAGTTCTCAAAGAAATTTTTTAATCCAAACTATATTACCTGTAGGGGATCCATTATGATGTAACCTAATTCCCCATTAAAAGAGCTATTTCTAAAAAAATATTCAATAAACTCAGTTAGGAGCGGAGATTGAACACAAAGTCTGGTGGTTTACATCCATATTCAATGTTTCTGAAACCCTTAATCTCCCTAATGAAATAATAATAAAAAAAAATTACGAATTGTTCTCAAACATTATATTAGTCACTACACAAACAGGAAGGCATGGCTTGAGAGGCCACGCATTAAGTATTGCATCACTATCTAGGAAGGTATATATATCACAATATTGGAGAGGGAGAAATCAAAGGTAGCATGCGAAGATGACCTGGAAACTCCTCTTTTATCGTCCTCATCCATGTGTGTGTCAAGCTATGCTTCTTGGGCTTCACCAGTAGACATAGACACTTTGCATGTGAGGAAGGATAAATTTGAGGTGAGAGGTATGGAATGTGCTTCTTGTACATGAGCCATTGAAAAATCTCTCAAAGGCCTTCCTGATATTAAAGACGAAACTATGGTTCTTATTCAAAATAAAGTTTTAGTATTCTTTAGGCTAGCCTTCATTGAATTAAGACTAATTTTCCTTCTAAACCTAGAAGACAATTATTTACCTTTGCAAATAAATATTCCTTATTTTTTACTATCAGAAGACTATAATACCCATATTTCCAAAGTCAATTGTCTACTCATATTAATTTTGTAGTAATATAGAATCGAGATCTAGTAAGGAACTAGGACCACAATAGATTTCCCCTGCCATTTCACATAATCATGTATAGGGGCAGCAGTTTTATATTGCTTCATAGTTCATATTGCATCTTCACAATTTTCTTATGTAGGAGGTAAGATGTTTCCATCTATAGCAAGTAAGATTAAGACAATAGTTCAATGGTATATGATTCAATGCCCAATCCTGCCAAATTGGGGCCCTGTCACGATCCCATTCCCTTGAGTCTTAAATTTTCATAGAAAAGGTTGTACTCCTAGTTTGAATGTTATGTAATAAAATTCCATTAAAGAGGAAATAGAAGATGCTAAGTTTGAGGCAAAACTAACTAGGGATGGCACAAAGGATATTATCATGGAAGTATGTCATATAAGAATCAAGGGAGCAGTATTGATGCAACATGGTAAGCCCATTTGTTACCATTCTAAAACTTTTAATTGTGCAGTAGTTAAATATCCTACATATGACAAAGAATTGTATGCTTTGGTGAAAAGTGTGAAAAAGTTGAAGCACTAGTTGATGGGAAAGTAAACTATAATTCACACAGATCATAAACCATTACAATAATTGTAATTTCAAACCAAGCTACAATAAGTGAGACATTTCATATGGATACGTTTCTTGAAGCAATTCCTCTTAGTAATAAGGTAGAAGAAAGGAATCTATAACAAACTTTTTGATATGATATCTAGAGCAATTTTTAGTGAATCGGTTATTCTTAAGCATAATTCTATCATGCATGAGAGCTATGTTGAACAATATAATTTAGATGACTATTTTAAATATGTATATGAAAATTTGTGTCAAGGCAACTAAGTAGAGGAATTAGATTACCATGTTCATGATAAATTGGTGTATCATCTTCGCAGGATATGCATTCCACAGGGTGAAATGTTCAATATCATAAGGGAATTGCACACATCTATTATTGCTAGCCATTTTGGTGTAGAAAAGATAGTGGAACAATTATAAAGGTATTTTTATTGGCCTCGTATGAATGAATGTTTTTCACAATATGTAAGAGGATGTTTTCTATGTGTTACTAGTAAGCCTAGAAATAGAAAGTTAGGACTCTATACTCCAATTCTAGTTCCTTCCTATCCTTGGGAAAGTATTTCTATGGACTTTGTAGGAGGGTTACCTATGTCTAAAGAAATCCTGAATACCTTTATGTTGTGGTGGATCATTTCAGCAAGATGTGTAATTTGATGCCTTGTAAGAAGCGGGTTACAGCTTAACAGACTACACAAATGTTGTTTAAAAATTTATGGGTGCATTTTAGATTGCCCAAATCTATTATTTCTGATTGAGATTCTCGATTTTTCTAGAAATTTAGGTCAATCTGATGGGGAGTCATGGACACAAAGTTGAAAAAGCTCACAACATTTCATCCACAAATCGATGGTTAGACAGAAGTGATGAACATGACAGTAATACATCTTATTTGTGGTTATTCTAGCAAAAATCCTAAGCTTTGGGATGAACACTTACACTACATTCAACATCCTTACAATCAGGCAAAGAATTCATCGACTCAAACATCTCCATTTGAGGCATGCCTTGGATACTTATCAAAATCACCTTTAGATTTTATGTTTGGGAAAGATGTTACTATTAATGGACATAGTGACATTGATAAGGCCAAGAGATTCATTGAAAAAGTTCAATTGGTGCATAAGATGGTTCAAGGACACTTAGAAAAGAGTCAAGCCAAGTATAAGATGAGGCATGATAAGCATCATGTTGACCATAGTTTTTAGGATGGAGATGAAGTTTGGATTTATATTAGAAGGGAGGGCTTCAAGGAGAAGGTAAAAAATTGAAACCAATAAGATATGGAGCTTTCAAGAGTTTATAAAAGATTAGCAATAATGCCTTCTGGTTGGATTTGCTCCATATATGCAAATGTATGCAGTTGTTAATGTTGAGAATTTTAGATTATATGAGCCTCCTTTGATTGAAGATCAAGGAGAGAATACTCAAATTCCTTCAATAGAAGATTTCTCTCCTGAATTTCTTAAACAATTGTAGCAAGATAGAATCCTTGATAGAAAAAAGAACTTCAAGAAGAGGGAATGTGGAGAAACTTCATGTGGGGCTCAAAGGTAAAAATCCAAGCAAAGCCAAATGGATTGAGATTGGAAGGGTGAAAAAATTATACCCTCATATGTTTTTGACTGAAAATAGTTTTTTGGAGGTACAAAAGCTTCTAGTGGGGAGTGATCTAAGGGATCAGTAAAGTGCTCAAAATTTAAAGTGCTTGAAATTGGTGTCAAAGTCTAGATCTCGTCGACCTAAATCTAATGCAACTTGAATCGCTCAAACCAATATCGTATGCTCCCAATATCGTGTTTTGATCAGTTTCCAAAACATGTAAATTTTTTGCAGGTTGGATGCACGACTACTGATTGGGTAGTTTTTATAATGACTCAGCGGGCTCACTGTATAGGTTGACTAGTATTCCAAGGCCAATGGCAGGCTGCCAAGTGACCTCATGTGATTAGCTCGAATTGGAAAGTTTTGATTAGTGGTTGGAGTTTTTAAGTGGACCAATGGTGGGATGCCATGTCGTCCAATCATGGGCTACTCTGTGGCACCCTGACACAGTATAAAAATTTGGTATCGTTGCTCGGAGGCCTAACTAGTTTGAACACGAGACCTTTAACAAGAAATACAATGCTCTACTGCAATGCCAAGGGCGTTACTTAATAAACTATAATATCGAAATCCTATTTAAAATTTAAGCAGCTTGAACTTTTGGGAGAGGGCAGGGGTAGAACGACCAAGTACTCAGGCTTAGCCCCAACACATGGTCTAAAGCTTTGTACCATACGACCAAAGGTAGTCGCAGTGGAGAGCTTGGTGGGATGGGTGCAGAGAATATAGGCACCAAACACCGATTATATCCACCATGGAACCGAATGCCAATGGACTGAGGTGTTATGCCGACCAGGGTGGGTGGTAAGCCCCAGCCCCTAGGCACATGGCTTCATGTGGCTGAAATATTTTGTCGATAGGCCTTATTACACATTTAAAAGAAGTAATGAATTACACCTGAACTAATGGGAATCTCGTTGGTGTTGGGCAAAATTGGCACTCAGCAGGCCCTAGAATGGCAGACTTCGTAGAACAGTTAGTAGAGTAGTCTAGTTTGTAAAGGAGTTAGCAAAAAAACTTTTCTAAAGAATAATGTCTTTAGTTTTTGGCCAAATTGAGCCCAACAAGAGCTGAGATTGAGTTTTTTTACTGTTCTAGAGCATTGTAAATCTAGATAAGCACAAATTTGAACACTTAATGAAAGAGACCCAACATTGGAAGCTAGACCATGAGACAGAGCCCACGAGAGGGGTGAACTCCTTTATCATTTTGTTGTTTTTTGTTTTTTATATGGTATATTTGTCTATATTTTTATATTGTTAACTGAGTTTTAAAACCATTATTTTATGTTTTTTTGCAAAGTGATCCATCACGTAAAGGACATAAAAATTTACTTGAAATTTTCCTATCATCTTCAAGTTTGTATAAGAGATAAATGACACGTTGGTAGAGAACTTGCTAATGCAATGAACAAAGTTGTTTTGAGATTATCGTAGAGGTTTTCAATGCTATCCTTATAAGTTAGTTTTCAAAACTATCCTAATAAGTTAAGAGTTGTAAATCCCTATTTAAATCCTTTAAGAAGAAACAATTTTTACTCTAGTGCTTTGACTTTCTCTCAATTGTCATGAATGGAAAAGTTTAGAATTAATGTTAAAGGTATATAATCAAAGTGAAGATCATGATCATTTAATAGGTCATGATATACAAATTAAATAAATATCTCAAATATCACATAGTATGTCATACTAATTTCAAACCAATAAATACAAATCATTAAGTTGTAGCTTGGCCACTTAATTATACAACTGCAAATTACGAAATATTGAAAACTATAAAATTTAAATAACTTCATTACAAATCATTTTTTTAATTAAATCTACCAACTATATAAATTCTATATATATAATTTAAAATATCACAACACAATGAGAAAATATACTCGCATCTATATATATATAAACTTAAACCTTGCTAAAAATAAATCTTTATATTCACATATGCGTCTTTATATTCAAATAAAAATTTGAATAAATGTGTTCAAGAAAAGTTTGTGTTGTTCACTGGCATACACGAGCTCTAGTTTGTACATATTTATATGTGCTTGTGCTAGAGTGAGGTAGTGTTTGTGTTAGGGGAAGGTGATGCCATGGTATTTTTTATAGTTTAAAAGATAGATAAAAGTAAGATTAAATATAAGAAAGCCGCTAGTTGAATGTTTGCAATATTTCATATGTGGAACTGGCAATCGATGGCTGACGGTTAAGCTCCACAAGAACATAAAAATAAAAATATGTCGTGGACCGTGGTTCTTAGCATGCAAGTTCGACTTCCAACTCTGTCCGGTGTTTAAAATTAGCAGCTTACGTTAACATTGGCCATCTCCCTCCAATCAACGTACTTTCATACTGTAATTTATAAAGTTTAATGAAATGACAGTAAGCACAAAATGATGGATAATAAAAGAAAGTCCCGACATTTGGAGGAGCAGATGCGAGCAGCACCATTGTTGTTGTTTAGTTGAGAAGACAAACGTGAGTCCTGTGTGTCAAAAATGAGCAATCAAATTTGTATTGTAATACTCCGCTGCGTTCAGGGCGAGGCGCCCAAGCCATTTGGACCAAAGTATGGAGAAACGTTTATGGGATAGGGGCACCGGGTAATATAAATAGATCCAAGTTTCACGTGGAGAGAGTTCTGAGCAATGTCGACAAAATTAGTACATAAACCAACGCAATCGGACTAAACTCGTTAATAATTAATAATTGAGTGAAAAATTTTAAACCATATATTTTAAATAATAACTCATTAATTACGAAAATAGTTTCAAAAACAAATATAGAAAAAGTATAACATTGTTTATTTTTTTATTACATATTATGTTAGAATAAAAATTATTTATAATGTATTACTTTTCTATTAAAAAAATTGGTTCAAATTCATAAATGACCTTTTAACCGATATTATATAATTTTATTTAATGTTAATAAAAAATAGTAAAGAAATATTAATAGTAAATTAAAATGATTATCAAAATATTTAAGTATGAAGACAAAGTCACAGTTTCTTTAAATTTATATTTTTTAAGGAATATATTAATTTGTTTTTTCCAAGAACAATTTGTCTTTTTAAAATATATTTATTTATTTTTACATACAGATGCAAAACTTTTTAAAGATGTATTTGTAATAAAAAATTATTATTCTATTACAATAAAATTTGTAGTTGAATAGTTTTGAATTCTCCATCACAACAATGGAAAATTACAATTAACTAAATATTTCAATTTAGTGATCAGTAAATATTAAATAAGTTTCTACACTTTAATTCTAAAATGAATTCAGTATTTTTACTTTAATTTAATTATACTTAAACTAACAATAATTATTAGCTACTATATAACACTTATTTATTTAAAAACAAGGAAAATATCATTTGAAAAATAATTTAGATATTATGGTAAATTATATTCCTATCCCTTATAACTATTTTAGTTATTAAAATAGTGTAACTGAAGGTACAACTTTTTCTAAAAGTTATAAATTAGCCATTTAAAACATGTGTTTGATCCTCATACACTTCAAGAAAATAATTTTTTATAACCTCACGAAACACTATGATTATGAAAAGTTAACCTTTTCAATTAAAAGTTCATGAAAAACCCTAATCAACGCGAAAACAAGGGGCTAATGCAATCGCATGTTTTCACTTTTTCACAGTGAAATGATGGATTTTCAAACCGCATTTCATCCTTAGAGATATGTTACTTGATGGTTTACTGTTCGTTCGCAAGGCTTTCCACATGTGTTCGTTCGCTTGCAATTTGCATCTGAATACAACGAACTTCGATCTTTTGACTTTTTAACTCTCCAACAGTTTTCAAAATTTCCACAAGATTATTGATTATTTAAAACTTTTAGGTATCAGTCGCTTTCCATGCTCGTCTCATCTAATATTTAAGGTTAGCATCGAGATACATTAACCGGGAGTGAGCATTCTACATCTTTAAGTTATAAATACATGTTAGCAATAAGTTAACATAAAGATTGAAGAGATATTAAAATCAGTTTAAGCTTATTAAATTTGAATGTATTATTTTTATTTTGCTATTTTATAAATATATCTATTTATATGTTGTAATTTGTTGTTTGCGAATTTTATTTTTTCCTGTAAAGGGAAGATAGGGTTTTTATGTTAGTGGTTTGTTTAGTTTTGTGAATGGAAAAGCGAGTGTAGCTATCTGTTGGAGTTATAAAAGTTATATAAATGTATGTAAATTAACAATAATTATATGACTTTATTTTTTCACTTATTAGTTATATAGTTATAAAAGAAATATGAAATATTTATTTCAAAATAAAGCTCATTCAAAATTTAATATAATTAGGAGAAAATTGTTTAACATTTTATTTTGAAAATTTCTCTAAAAAATGCTTGGTGTCTTGTATAGCAATCTTTCATCACTCTTTTTACTTTAGTTGTATAAAATAAGACATGTCTACTTATGCAAAACTTCTAATTATGTATTCACTAATATATTTATTATTCATCCATCCACATGTCTCTTGCATAAATAATTCTAATTTCTAAAAATGTATATTATTGTTTCCTCCCTCAACAATTGTGCCAATTTTCAATGTTTCCTATTATTTTTTCTAACTTTCTTGATTTTTGTCATGTATTATGTCATTTTAAAAAAATGTAAAATAATATATCAAATTTATACTATTACATATGGTTAATGTATAACTTCCATTTTGAATTCCACATAAATATAAAATTTATTTTTACCCTAGTACATACACTTACTCTTATAAAATACATACTCTTACTCTTATAAAATACATGTAATTAACCTTACATAAATATTCCATTAAAAATTTCAGTATTCATAATATAATTTTGAATTATATTCACATAAAAAAACCTTTCTTAAAATATTTCCTATAGATTATACAAATTATCCTCAATCCACTTCATAGCACATTCCACATTCATGGACCGTGAGAGGATGGACATACTTGGAGTTTGAGTCATTGTGATTTCTTTATGTATATGTGCGCCAATTTTCGGTTTTAATAAAATCTTCAGCCTCTTACAAATGAACAATTTGTCACTTGTTTCTTTGTATATTAAAATTGCCATCAATTGGATAAGTGCGTTATAATGGTGTTCGGTGGAGATTCAAATTATTAAATATGAGTTCTTTAGCTTAATAAAATGTGGCAATTTAGAATGATTTATATTTTGTTATTTCTCTACCCACAGGGGAAATGTTTGCATAAACGATTAAGAGGACGTACATTTATGTAGAGAGAACTTAATGAGAACTGATGGACGCTCATGTTTTTTCATATTTTGAATTAAGAAAACAAAACATATTACAGAGAAATAGTATATATGAATAATGTTGGGGAATTTATTATTATTATTATAATGATTAAAGTATAAAAATTAATAATGTATATATATTTTTTCAATTGTTGTTTAGGTAGATCTATTTAAAGATATTTATCTACGGGCTTATTTGATTAAGCCTAATTTAAAGGGCGTCTCGGAAATTTGACCTCATAACTTTCTAGTTGGCAAATTACTTAAACAATGAAGAATTTTACTAATTAAACTATCCCTTTAGAATATTATATATTATATATATATATATAATAATAATAAATATATTAATATAAAATCAATTTATTTATTTAATTATTTATTAAAAAATTAATAATAATTATGAATGATGTTTGAAAGATAAAATTAATAATTTAGATTTTATAAATTTCAAATAAAATATAAAAATATAACCCAATAATTTTAGCCTCATAGATAAATTTAAAAGGTATAATTTTCAATCATAAATCATATCTAAAGAGTGGTACCTAAAAACTCACTTAAATAATTGTGAAAAATAATATTAATTTATTTTATTTATATGTATAGCAATACTTTCAAATTAATTAATTTCATCTTCCTATAAACTAATTGATCAAATTAATACATACTCTTTTTATATGATTCTAAACCTATATATTAAACTTAATCATTAATGATTTGGCATCTTCTTAACATTTACACGTTAAACTTAATTTGTTGAAGGATTAGATGTTCAACGAAGATTTAAATGTTAAACTTGATCTGAAATTCAGATGAAACGTGAATTGTCAGATATGACATGTGAAAATACTATTGTAGAGATTTGACGGGTAACAATTAGGATAGGGAAAGCCAATGGTCAGAAGTTCACAATATTCCGTATTTTGTGTGGAGTTTTTCTTCACCATCTACGTTTTCCATCTCCCTCCAGTCAATGCACGTCTCTACATTCCTTAAGCCATGATAAAAACATGCGCAAAGGAAATCATATTGCAATTTACCAAGTGTGATGAAATGATAGTAACGACAAAACGGTGGAAGCTATAAGAAGGCCCCGGCATTTGAAAGAGTGGATCAGAGCAGAAGCAACCACCACCAGTGTTCTTAGTGTTGGTGTTTCTTTGAGAAGGCAAACGTGAGTCGTGGCTGTGAAAATGAGGAATCAAATTAGTATTTTGAGCTGCATGCTGTTGATTGGAATACTCAGTTGCGTTCATGGCGGCGCGCCAAAGCCAATTGAATCAAAATATGGAGAGAAGTTTATGGGACGGAAGATAGTCGAGGTACCGGGCAATATAACTAGATCCACATTTCCTGCGGAGAAGGATCAGAGGAACGGAGAGAAAATAGTTCAACAGTAAGTAAATCGCTCGCTGCGACATTACGTTCCGTTTTGTTAATCTCTCTGTTGTTGTTTTTTTTAATTATTTGATGTTGGAGGCTGAATTGACACGAGAATGCTTCATATGTGTATTCAAACAGAAGCGGAAGCATTATTAACAGTACAAGAGAAGAAGAGGAGCTGACCGTGTTGTCATGTGCAACGGGTAATCCCATCGACGACTGTTGGCGGTGCGACCCCAATTGGGAGCGCAACAGAAAACGGCTGGCAGATTGCGGCATTGGATTTGGCAAGGATGCCATCGGAGGCAAGAACGGCAAGTTTTATGTCGTTACGGATGCCGGTGATGATGCGGTGAATCCATCCCATGGCACACTGCGTCATGCCGTGATTCAGACGGAGCCGCTGTGGATCATCTTCCAGAATGACATGCTCATCCAGCTCAAGGAAGAGCTGGTTATTAACAGCTTCAAAACAATCGATGGACGAGGCGCCAACGTTCACATTGGTAATGGCCCGTGTATCACCATAAAAGATGTGACAAACATCATCATTCATGGCATCAACATTCATGAGTGTAAGAGTCTACGAAACGCTATGGTAAACAACTTTCCTCTGAATAGAAAAATAAATCACGGCGATGGGATTTCCATCTCGACAGCGAGGTACATATGGGTGGACCATTGTTCTATGTCTAACTGCGAAGATGGCCTCATTGACGCAGTCAAGTCATCCACCTATATCACCATTTCCAACAATTACTTCACTCGCCACAACAAGGTAAGCGACCTCACATACTCATTCGTTCATTAATTGCAATTCCCTCTATTTTATTCCTTCTCTTCTACCTTCACAATGGCCTGCTTCTCTCCAATGGTAGGTGATGTTATTGGGTCACAGTGACGACCACCATCATGACAAAGTTATGCAGGCAACGGTTGCATTCAACCATTTTGGCAAAGGTCTCGTGCAACGAATGCCAAGGTGAGTAATTATTTGCTATTTCATTCATTTCCCGTCTTGTTTTGCATTTTGTTGTGAAGGAAAAGAATGAAATAGTTATTATATTATTTAGAGATTAAATGATGAATTAAATGGATGTAGGTGGCGATTTGGATACTTCCATGTGTTTAACAATGATTACACTGAGTGGGGAATGTATGCCATCGGTGGAAGTTCAAACCCCACCATTTTGAGTCAGGGCAATAGATTCATGGCATCTGCAAATCCATTGGCTAAAGAAGTAACCAAGAGGCAAAACGCCACAGAAAGTGAATGGAAAAAGTGGAACTGGATATCAGAAGATGATATGCTACTAAATGGTGCATATTTCCGGCCGTCAGGATCTCAGGTGCTTTCGACCTATGCAACCGCATACAGTGGCAGACCAAAGAGTTCAGCCGTTGTGGAAGAGATCACGAGGAACGCAGGCGTGCTCTCGTGCAAGAAAGGAACTCGCTGCTAACTGCAACTTCTTACCCACAATTATCACACCTGAACTTGAGTAGCCGCAAACATTGCTTTTACAATAATAAGTTATCCGGCATATTGATATTGATCTGCAATTTATTAGTTTGTCAACTTCGCAAGTCTTTTTAAACTTTGTCCGCAATGAAGGACTTAATGAGAAGAATTATATGCCGAAGTGTCTCTGGCTAATTTTTTTCCTAAAATTATTGGAGTAAAATATTGGAGTAACAGTATATGAATTATGGTTTTATGGTTGAAATAGATTTAGCCCATCAAAAACTTTTGGGATATCTAAAATCTTGAAATTTAATCAAATTCTATTATTAATATATATTTGAAAATATTCTATTCAAAAATTTTTTAATATAATAATAATCATTCAGTCTTCTCTATAATTATAATAATGAATAATAATCTGTCAATAAATTGACTTTTATTTATTCAAATTTAGATCTTAAAAATATCTACAATTAAATAGGAATTATATATATATAACAAATAGCTCATTTTCCAACAAGCATTAAATCATATTAACATGTTCACAACATCATATTCAAATTGATGGATAAAGCCCTATCCACAATATAGGTGTGTAACTTACATCATTTTCATTACATATCCATGTGGTTCTTCATATCTACTTGAGGTCATTAATAGATTTGTAGAAGTAAGTTACCGTAATAGTACAAATCATATATATACAATGTCTAATCAACTCACTTGTTCAAACACCCATTAAAACTATCCAACAACCTTATATAACTGTTCATATGTTCAGGATTCATATATATTCATGGCATGATGAAATTTTAGATTATAGTAATCCCAAAGAGTACCAAACATCAATCTAGCCAAAGCACATCAATGAATAAAGTCATGTAATTAAAAAATCTAAAATGAAGTCAATTATTATTGTAAATTATAGTGAGAAAAAGACATTAAGATACTAAAATAATGATGTTAACTCTATCAACATACAATATTGATACTCTCATAATCTGATCATTTATTAAAAAAAAATCACGAAATTATCAAAACATATATATTAGCCATTGTGCATATCCTCCCATCTCTCCCTCTCTCTCTCCCCGCTTTATCTCCCACAATTCTCTCTCTCTCTCTCTCTCTCTCACACACACACACACACACACACAAACACACCACACACACACACACACATGCTCACTCTCTTTCTTTCCTTGTTCTTCTCTATTCCATGCTCTCTCTCTAACTTCCTTCCCGAATGCCCCCTATCCCCCACCTTTCCCACTCTAAGTCTCCCTCTTCTTACTTCTCTTTCTCTACCTCGTGACACTATCTCCCTTTTATTCATTTCCTCTCACTCATTAACTCCCTCTTTATCCATTTACACCACTCTTCTCATGTTTCCGCTTCCTTATCATCTTTTGTATCTCCACCCTCACTGCACTCCCTTCATTTCCATATCTATCCCTCCATCCCTTCACCCCTTCCTTATTCTGTCCTTTACAACCAAACCCCAACTCTACCCCTCTCTCCCTCCCTTGCTCCCAACATCTTAAAGATTCTAGACATAAAAGAACATACATGTTTTGAAAATACACACTCATTCTTGAAAGCATGTTTTTTATAGATTTCCCATGCATTCTTGAAGCCTAACTCATGATTTTTGAATACATAAACATTCTTGAAAGCATGCACAAGCAATTGAAATTGTGTACATGTTCTTCAAAATCCAAACTGTCATGTATGTGAGGTGAGCTGGGGAGTACTAAATTGATAACATTATGAACATGTGCATGTTTTTAATGATTCTCACTTGTTCCTAGATTAGTGAATTCATGATGGAACCCTCATAATAAATTAAAATCATGGTATAGGGGAACTTGAACATAATAATTTAGTTAGTAATTCACCCTCAATATGTCACTAAGTATTTAAAATGATGCTAATAGGAATTAGATACTAGTGGCATGATTAGCGTTGGAATCCAAAGTTTTGTGAGCCATGTTAAAAATATTTTTTTTTATCTAGAGTAAATACAAAATAAGACTAATAAAAGGTTGAATTCAACAAGGGTCTACACCCATGGGTTGGCGTATGTGTTACTCTAATCTACTAGATCTATTAGTTGATTTACTCAACTGTAACATCCCTCCCTTAATAATAAATAATAAATAATAAGAATTAATAAAAATAATACAAAAAAATAATAATTAATAATAAATAAATAATAATGATAATGAATAATAGTAAATAAACCACTTAATAAATAATAAATAATAAAAATAATACAAAATAATAGGTAATAATAAAAATAATGAATAATAAATAAATCATAATAAAATAATAAATAAATAAATAGTAATAAAAATAAAAAATAGTAATAACCAAAAATAACAAATAAAAATAAATAAAA
>APFE031597570.1:0-12800 GCA_000404065.3 Pinus taeda
ATTAGAGAGAGCTTCCTTGTACCTGGTGAAGTGCCTTGAGGCACCACTATCAATTAGCTAATTCCCCAAAGTGTCTAGAGGAGAGGTAGTGGATAGGGCTGATATAAGATAGTATTCCTTTTTCTTATTGTTAACAACATTTGATTCTTCATATATGGAGTTCCTTGCTTTCTTGGAGGTTTGACCATTTTGTTGATGCCCCTCATTCCTTTTTCCTTTGCCATTGAACCTTCCAATCCTTTGATTGTTGTTGAAGTTTCCCTTAGAATTATTGTGATCCTCATCAGGTGATGTGTCCCTTATATTTGGACAATCCCTTGCATAGTGGCCAAAATTGTTGCAAACAAAGAATCTTCCCTTCCTTCCACCCTTTGATCCAGGCTTTCCATTGAAATGGCCTTTAGACCCTGCATTACTTCTCCTTTTGGAATGGGTGGAGAAAGCAGTGGGGTTGCCTCTATTAGAAGGCATTTCTTTCTCCACCATATTGTTTCTTCTGGACTGCATCTCGACATTAATTCTTCAAACCCTGGAATTCGATCATTATTGAGAATAGTGATTCTAAATATATACCACTCGGGTGGGAGTCCTCCAAGGGTAGGGATGGTGAGTTCCCTATTAGGAATGACCTATCCAATCGACAGAAGATCACTCTTGATCTTAGTGATCCTTAAGAAGTACGATTGAATATCCTCATCCTTTCCCTTCTTTATATTCTTCAACTTTCTTTTGAGAAATAAAGTTTTGTTTGCATCACTAACCTTGAATATGTTGACCAACCTATCATAGATTTCCTTGGAGATGTTTAGATCAGAGATGTAGGCCACCAGACGCTTGTCAATGGAATCTCTAATAATATTCTTTGCTTTGACTTCAGCCTTGTTGTACTTGTTCTTTGTAGCAGCTGGTGCATTTGAAGTAGGCTCAGGGATTTTACCCCTCACATAATCCAACATTTCTTCCAATGTCAAATCAAGAGACATCTTCTATCCATGATAGTTAGACTTTTCATGGAGCTTGTCTTCAGTCAGGAAGTGGGATGAGGAACCCATTGAGCCTTTTGTCCTTGTCCAACTCTCTTTGGTGATTGCTCTTTCACTCTTTCTTTGGCTTTGTCTTCACCTCAACCCTAATACCATGTTAATTTTGGTATGTTTTATGCTTAAGAGAAATTTACTTCAATTTATTTATTAGCCCAATATCAATATCTAGTTTAGCAATCACATCAGCATGATAGTAAAATGCAGATAAAACATAAACATAAATAGTAGAATACAAGCCAAGGCAAGAGGACACAAGATGTGGCACCAGCTAGGGACAAAGCCCATTGTGGGGAAACACTTGATCAATTCTCCTTATATTCTTCAATATTCAATAGAGAGAGATAGTACAAATTTACAAATATGATCATTTATGACAACAACAGTGAAGCCCTAACCAAAAACCTCAACATTGGTCAAACAAGGAAGAATTATTCCTTTAAGTAGCTCAGTCAAATATAGTCAACTTCGACCTCCAACAACAAACCCAAAAATTCCAAAACAACCCCGAAAATTCTAGTAAAATGTTGGTCAATGAAATTCAAACAGTAGTCAGCAACTGGGTCAGTCAACACTAGTCAAACCAGAGGTTAGGTCACCTCAGTTTTCGTGCCCAAATTTTTGGCCTACCAAGGAGAATCTGCCACACCCAAAGCATAGTCAAAGGGAGATCAACATTGGTTAATGTAGCCCAAAACAATCTCCCTGCAGCTCAGTCAAACCTGGTCAATGCAGTCAAACAGAAAAGTCCTCCTCCCTTTGCATGTGTGAGAGAAAGCTACTAGATTCATGTACCCAATCACGTGAGGAGAGAGAGAGATGAGTGAAGATGAGATGATGGAATAATGACTTGAGGTCTCCTCCTTTTATATGCAATGTTGAGGATGAACTGGGGGTAAAAATGCCTGTTTTGATTGCTGGTCGACCTTGACAATTTGTCAATAATACAAATAAATTCATATCTTCATTTTTACATGTCAAAATAAGATGATATTTAGATCAATCCTACACCTCTCAGAGAGAGGAATCCAAGAAAAATATTAGCTGTCATAAATAATGTGACACATATGGATTTTGGCTCTAGTTTCAAATTTTAACAGTCATGCTTAGGGATTTGTACAAGGATGATTAAAAGGGGTCAAAGGATGTTGATTGATCTAGTTGAAGGCCTATTGACCAAATGTGACAAAATGTCCTATAAAAATCTATTTGAACAAGAAACTCTTATCAATTCTTGAGGAGATCAATAATTTTAAAGCAATAAATACGTAGATGGAAAAATAGGATAAGATATTAGACGAGTAGTTGATAAACCTTTAGGAGAATGCAAAGTATTTTGAAGTATTTGAAGACATTCATACCAACCATTATTCCCGTCAAGCCGAGACAATATTGGAAAATGACATTGACTCAATAGCAGCATTAAAAGGACCCACGAATTTGGTTAAAAGAAGATCTATCAGCACTGCATCGATAGAGAAAAGAATGCAACATCAAGAAGAATAAAAGACCTCTAGGAATCAATATAAAGGTATGCAACCCCTCATGTGCTTTTATTGTAATATTGTAGGTTACTTTTCCTCCAGGTGTTCAAAAATGAAAGAGAAGGTTCAACAATAGACGTGGAATGCACCATTTCACCAACAAACATGAATTCCTCATAAGGGAAATTCGAATAGACATGCACAAAGAACCTTTTCCCCTAAAAGGAAATATTTGCAGTGACCCAATAACATCATGAGAGGGAGTATCAGTCCAAGAAGTTGGATAAGAAGAAGATATGGTAAGAGTAGTTTTATTCAATCCTATGCCCCTTTTCAAAATAATGACAAATGAATCAGGTGTAACAAGTTTGGGCATAAAGCAGTTGCATGCAAAATTAACAAGAAAACCTCTTTTTAGAACACTGCAAACAAAGGCATGGATCACGAGGAGAGAAAGAAAAGAGAGTTGCACAGGAGTTATTTTGGCACTCATAAGAAAGGAAGATCGAATGGTGCATGGAGGAAACATAGAATAATGTTTCGCTTCAAAGATTATAAATAGAAGATTAGTGTATTAGAGTCTACAATCCCTATCGTTTATCTCTCTTATATAACCTAAAGCAGACAAAGACCCCAATCAGTTAAAAGAAGAAACATAATCTCTAATATATCTCCAAAGGAATATAATCATGTTAATAGTGTTGGATACTGCCAACATATAGGGGATCTACCTAAAATGAGGTCCCAATTAGACCTCAAACCATTTGGTCTAGGAGTCCCATCCGGAAATACAACTCGGTTGTCGTTTACTTAAATATTTTCCCTGGCTTAGGAAATTAACACAATAGAGAAGTGCACATGTGCTTTTTCTTTACTGGAATATAGGGGTAGTCATTTTGTCATCTCCATTTAATTTTGACCGTCAATTCCATTTTAATGCCTTCGGTCAGACCCTGTCAAGTTGCGGCTTTAGCCATTCTCCTTTATGCTCAACGTAATCTGATTGTTGCACAAAAATTGTCACCTTGACATTCTTCAATCCGTGTGAATCCATTATCACTCATACTTTCCTCCTTTGCAAGTCTTAAGCCTCAGTTCCTCATATCAAGCCTTGAAAATAAGAGAAAGCCATCCAAAGTCTCTAAAACTCTGGTTCCGCACTTTCTCTTAGCATTACCTGCGGTCTTGCACCTAATCGTGATGTCCCCTACGCACCTGACCACTCTGTCTCTGTGTTATGGGTGCAGACCCCTGTAAAAGTCAAAAAGGTGGAAGTATATTCTTAAAAACTCACTTTGAGTCATTTCTAGAAGCTTCTGGAAGGAATCTTGAGGTGGCAAGTTAGCTCCTTTAAGGTTCATGCATCCCTTACCTTAAGGAGCTAACCCCTTGATGTGAGGAGCTTATCCCTTTGAAAGAGGACTCTATCCCTTCAGAGGTGAACCTGTAACCTCCTTCCTCTGCACTATAAAATGAAGCATTGGGCTAGTTACTTGGAAGGAAAAAGGCTGAATATTTTTGAGGTGAAATGCTGCTGGAACTTAGTCTTCCTAATTGAGCTTTTGTGAGG
The DNA here is from genome assembly GCA_000404065.3 of Pinus taeda. Lineage (NCBI taxonomy): Eukaryota > Viridiplantae > Streptophyta > Pinopsida > Pinales > Pinaceae > Pinus > Pinus taeda. The sequence goes on from APFE031597570.1 coordinate 4,095, forward strand.
AGAGATTACATACCTCTTTGATCTCATTTGGAAGAGTGTGAGGCTTGTCAAAGTAAAGGAGATTCCTATTTCAGACCCTGGGAAGAGCTTGTACAACATCAAGGCTGAAAAGGTTGTAAGGTTCTTCTATTTCAAAGTTAATACAAATAAGTTTGTTTTTCTCAATAAGCTGTGTTTTATGGTTTATTTTATGGATTCCTTGATCACCATAATGAACATGATTTATGATATTAGTTATGTAGGTGTTATTTGATGTGTCTTGTTTGTGATTGCAGGTTCTCAAAAGGAAACTCTTTTGGACGGTTCAAGGATGGCTACTACAAACTAGCGCTGGACTTAAGGTAGGGTCTAAACACCTCTATAGTTTTTGTTTATAAATTGTATATGTTCAAAGAAAGATAGATTTGCTTGTCCTGATTGTTGCTAGATATATTTTTATACTAGGGAGATCAGCCTTGTTCGCAAGATTGATTTGTCCGGCCAACAAATTGGCGACTCTGCTGGGGAAACTAAATTTTGTTTTTGGTTTTCATTTATCTTTGACTTGAGAAAATTGTTCTTGTTTCTGGTTTTTGCTTGATGTGTGTGGGATTGGGTAGTTTTTAGAATCTGGAATTTTTTTTTTTTTCAAAGTTTTCAGGGGACCGCACTTTCTCTTTACAGATAGTGCAGGCATCTCCGCACTTTTCCTTTAGTACACATAGCAGTATCGCGTCTGGTTCTTCTCGAAGCCTGCAGACCCTATCAAATTTTTGAAAAACCTAAAATGTTTTCTTCCAGTTAAGTTTAGGTTTCATTTACGACTTTTAGTGTCTACCCAGATCTGCATGTGTTCTGTCAAAAATCTCTTGTGAATAAGTCCTATTGGTATTTTTGTTTTAGATGATTTTCTAGAAGTTTTGCATGCTTGGAGTGGTTTTCACTTGGTCTCTGTAGTGACTCAAAGATCAGAAGCCTAAGAAACCTTAGATTACCCTGGTGTCTTTTGTCTTCTTGATGAGTCTGACTGGTTTGTGAAATATGTCCTTGGTAAGAAATAGATTTCATTTTCTCTTTGCAAATCTTTGAACAACTTGGTTATAAGTTTTGAATTTCATTTTTATAAAAGAAAACATATTTGGATGTTTTTTTATTGATTTGTTATTATGAATGAATTAATCCTTAGTTTACTAAATAACTAAGTAAAACGTCCTCAAAAAGATTTGAAGCTTTTATAGAATTAGGTTTTTAGAAGTTTTTAGATCTCAAGATTGGTTTTGTAGTTTTGAGTGTTTTCTAGAAATTGTTTTTGTAGTTTTGAGTTTTGGAAAAGGAAAAGGGATTTATTGTGAGCATAATTAGTAGTCTCATTTTGAGTTCTTATTGAAAAGGAAAAAAATAATTATTTTCATGTACATGTTGAAAGAAAGATTTTTTTTTCAAAAAATTGCATTCTCTAACTCTTTCTTTTAGCTAGAAATTCATTGAAGGAAAAACAAATTGTTTATCATTTAAGGTGCATTTTTTAGTATTTTTGGAGTCGAGTCTTCACACCATAAAAGTTTCATTTACATACCTATTGACTTAAGAAACAACCCATAAAAGTAACACTTAATTAAAATTGATCTAGCAATCTTTTTTATTTCTAGGGCTCTTATCACAATATAGCTTAGGCTAGTATCTTGGAGTAGGGAGTAATTAACTCTCCAAGATATTTAAAACAAACAAGTAGCTATATCTTGTGGTAGGAAATAAATCCAATTGTAATTTATATAATCTGGGAATCTTCTCTTAAAGGAGTCAATCATGAGATCATGTCTGAAGCTTTGAGACAATCAAGTCTGTCTCATTGGGAAAGATAGAAGATTTGCGTGTATTATAAACAGTAAACCTCAGATTAACCATTGTCAAGGAGCCTGGGGTCCCTTGTTGGTAAACCTCAGATTGATCAGGTCAAGGAGCCTTCAAGGGGATTGAGCTTTGTTACTCTGCCCTTGCACATAAATCAGATCGTAGACTGTTCCCTCAGTTGTATTTGTTGTTGTTGGTAACCTTAGTGTCCATAAACTTAAGATTATTTCCTAAGGTGACAGTGAAGGATGGGTCTCACTGTACCTGGAGCGAACGTCAACTAGACTCACTTGGACTCTCTGGGGGGTTCTCTTCACTCGAGACATTTTTGTGAAGAAACTTGTGCCATACTGTTTCATTAAGCAAGTTGTCGAGGTAACTGTTCCAACCACCCTTTCTGTATTAAATTCTACGACGTTGGATTTCATCACCAACTAGTGTTTCTAGTACAAGAAGTTACTATTTGTGTGTGGTTTGAACTCTTAGATTTTTTAGGCGTGTGATTCAATTGTTTGTTTCTTTAGAGACTTTAGGTGGTTTTATTGAAATTTTCTTTGTTTGCGTGTGAGTAATTAAATATTTAATCATGGCTGAATCACTGAGACAATCTCATAGACTTCGAGGGAAACCTCTTGAGTATACACCAAGCCAGTTTGCAGGGCTACAAGCCCTTGTATCACCTAGTGACAGTAGAGTTGGGTCACTAGAAGCTGGAGAGTCATCCTTAATTGTTCATCCTGATTATCAAGTTCAAGCAACAGAGTATATTTCTGAACCAATTTCATTCTTCAAAGTTACTGGTAGTATTTATCCTACCAATGAATTAGCTGAAGAACCTGAAATTTCTGAGCCTAAAACCGAACCTATTGCTACTCCATCTTTAGGATTTGCTTCTCCAACTTCTAGTGTTCCTAGTTCATCCAGGGTAGGAAATATCATGACCCAAAATCTTCCTTCTGGTCTCATTTCTATTGAAGAACTTGTCAATCTGAACGAAGATATAACTCTTCCTGAAAATCAACCAACTTTAGAACTTAGGGAGCGTGAATCAATTTTCTACAATCCTTTTAGGAGTGACGCTTGGTACATATCATTGATAAATTTTTTAGAAAACCCGCGTCTTATTTTTTCGCCACCTCGAATTCCTTTTCATCCTACACCCAGAGGTTATTATCCTCCATTGAATATGTCGAAACGATCATCTATGTTTTCCCAAACACCGGAAACATTTTTGTATGGCGGTCCTTTTGTTCCTTCAGGGTAACAGTCACCCACTAGTACTTTTTCAGGAGCATATCCTCAACCAATTGAACATGAGATATCAACTGGTAATAATGGAACTCAACCATTGAGCGCAAAAGAAATTCTTATGATGTCTTGTAGTATTCCAAATCTACAACCTCAAGGTAGTCAATTACCACCTGGGGGGCAACCCCAAGGTAGTCAGTTACCTTCTGGAGGGCAACCTCAAGGTAGTTAGTTACCGCCTGGAGGGCAACCTCAAGGTAGTCAATTATCACCTGGGGGAAACCTCAAGGTAGTCAGTTACCACCTGGGGGGAAACCTCAAGGACATTACATACCTTCAGGATAGTACATACCTCAAGGTCAACCCCATTCTCAGTACATACCTCAAGGTCAACCCCAGTTTCAATATATACCTCAAGGTCAGTACCCAACTCAAGGTTTCCAACCACCTTCTGGTCAACCATTTGTACAAGGAGCTGGAAATGTACCACTTAATTATCAGCCCTACGCTCAACCCGGTTATGGTCCTCCATATCCTCAACCTTTTATGGGTCCATACCCCGGAATGAACATGGTGTGGGATCCATCTCAAACTCAACAGACTTTTCAACCTAATGTGAAATTATCAAGTCAACTTAGACAACCTTTGGTTTCTGGTCCAATCCATCAACCTATCCATCCAACTGTTCAAACCTCTGCACCTAGTGTAGTTCATCAACCTGGGCCTAATTCACCTTGAACTCTGCCTCAAACTACTGCCGCAACTACTGAAGCTTATGTTCAATCTACCACACATGTTTCTGGAGTATCGGTAGCTTTGGTTTCTACTGTTCATGTATCAGTGCTAACTCCTCAAGCCTCTTTACCACAGTCATGACCTATAGTTCAGACTTCAGTTTAGATGCCGTAATTCACTTATCAACCATACTAGGGACAGTACCAATTCGGTCCTACTGTACAAAACCCATCTTATCAGTATCAACCGTACCCTGGCTATACTTATCAGCATCCGCAACAACCCCAATTTGGTCTGGTTAATCCTGATTTCCCAGGAGGTTATTATATTCCTAATGCAAATCCAATTCCAGGTTATCCTAGATATCCTCCTCCTAGGGCTGGTCTTGTTACCCAAGGTTTTCGCGACCCTAACTGTCAGTTACCATTCATTGCAACTTTGGACTTACCTGATTTGTCACGCCTTATGAACAATCCAATTTACTATCTTCCGTATTGGTTGCCAATGCATAACAAGTTGCCCAGTGATATCTCGAAGTTTGAGGGTAAGTCAGGAGAAGATCCGTCAAATCATGTGATGACTTATCACCTCTAGTGTGCATCTAATTCCATTATTGATGATTCAATTTGCTTACATATTTTTCAACAAACTCTAATTGGTCTTGCTGCCAAATGGTACATTGAGTTACCACGAGGCTCTTTTTATAATTTTGGTCAGTTAGCCACTTCTTTCTTAACTCATTTTCAGTTGCCTGTCAAATACGACAATGGCACGGAATTGTTAACTTCATTAAAACAATCTACGTCAACATATATTTATGATCATATCCATGAATGGCGACGTAGAAGGCGTTTAGTGAAAGTTTTTATTTCGGATCAAATTTTAGCAGAATGGTTCGTAAAATGATTATTACCTAAAATCACTGAAATAAGGCAAGAGTTGTTACTGAAGAGCAAGTAATTTCTCAGGCTCAGTACCTTGACCTCTTTTATACGCAGTCAGGTACTTTACATGAAAAAATCTCCGACCTTTCGAAACACAATCAAATAATTGCAGCTCCTTCAAGGTCTCATGCCGCTAATGGTATTATTGGTTTAGTTAGTACTAAAAGCAAAAAATAATCTTCAAAGAATTCTTCTCGTATTATAACTTTACCAGATTCCCCGACAGGAGACTCTTCCGCTGAAATTCCTGCTGATATCCATGTCGTAGAATCATCTACGGCCAAATCAAAATCTGGTGGTAGAAAAAAAGGAAGAAGAAAAACAAACAAAACCCAAAAGAGAAAACAGATAAAAATGAATCTATTGATGAGAAACATAAATCTCGCTATCCTTGTCTCATTTGTGATGAGGATCACTTTACTAGAAATTGCCCACATCGAGCTGAGGTTTTGAAAATCATCAAAGGTTCTCAAACGCCTGTTGTCTTAAAGGATCCTTTTCCTAGCCAAGATAGTAAGATGATCAGTTCTTCCTCAAATGCCTTAGAAGAACCCATTATGATGATATCTCATGTCAGGATTGTGACGCGATCGCAAGATTATGGTAGTAAAAATCCTGTTGGTGGTAAAGAAGCAGAATCTTCAAATTCAAACCCATCAACTTCAACTCCTATTGGTTCTGATCCACTATAGATCGAGAAACCTAACCCTGACTTAGTAATCAAATCGCCTACTAAAGGTATACTTCAGAAATCAGCTTTCAATCCACATGCGAGAGCTGCTAAGAATTATAACATTGTTGAAGATTTAGCTATTTCCCCTTCAGCAATGTTGGCTTTGGAGATGATGCAATCATGCATAGCACAACGTAAATTACTATTGTTGGCTATAGGAGCTGTTGATATTCAAGATTCAAACCTAATAATATTTGATTTACAGAATAGTACACCTCTTCTACCTCATCAAATGGCTTTCCAGATTCCAGTGTTAGTCAAAAACAGACCTTGCTTTCGGACTGTGATTGATGAGGGAGCTTCTACGTGTATTATGTCAATACAGTGTTGGAGATCGCTTGGTTCTCCGACACTCAATTAGTATACGATGATTCTAAAGGCTTTTTATGGTTGAGGGTTCCATTCTTTTGGCATTTTACAAGATTTACCTATAAGGGTCGAAGGCAAAACTGTAAATCTAGATGTGGAAGTTGTCGATGCCCCTCTAGATTACAACCTTCTCTTGGGTCGCAGTTGGTCTTATGCTATGACTACTATTGTTTCATCAGTCTTTCGGCTTATCAAGTTTCCTCATAATGGAAATATCATTACAATAGACCAGTTGACTTATTTTTCATTTGACCCAGCCTCTTCAGATAGTATTCAACATGTCGGTAAAACAACTATCCCTTACAAGGATGTTGGGGTAGGTTTGATTAAAGATTTTGGTTTACTGGGAACTTTTCCCTTTCCTCCTCCTAATGTATCACCTTATATTGCAACTATTCATATGATTTCATCGAACATTATTGCTTTTGATGATCCTTGGATTGTACCTTTCGATTCTGAGGTGGATTCATTTGGTAGCGCAATGCATTTAAGTCCCTTTGAAATTGCATATCAAGCTGTATAGTCGTTTTCTAACTCTTGTTCAACCGAAACCGATCCAATGAATGTGGTCCATGGGGAATCACTTTAAATATCAACCTCAACTTCAACAAAATTTTCTGATCATGTTCATACTGATGAGCAGATTTGTGAACTTTTGTCTGTTGATGATTTACCATGGGAAGATCTTCATCATCGATCTTCGTTCTTACCTGAGCTTGATAATTTTGAAAATGGTTTTTCATCTATTTTTACTACTGACTATGTCAAAGAACCACATAATCCATTACAACATCTTGATTCTGAGTTAAATTTGGGAAACATCTATCGAATGGTTCCTATTGACATTTCAGTTAAACCCGAAATTTTTGAAAACATTCATATAGGTGCTTCTTGTACAAACGATGAAATCCAAACTTATAAAGCCCTATTTCAAGAATTCCACGACGTGTTTGCCTGGTCATATGAAGAAATGTCAGGAATCAATCCATCAATTATTGTCCATGAAATTAAAACTTACCCGAATGGTAAACCTGTCCGGCAACGTTTGCGTCAGATACATCTGCGAAAAGCTGCTGCTATTAAAGTTGAAGTTGAGAAATTACTTCGTGCAGGTTTCATTTATCCAATTCCTTTAACGGATTGGGTATCGAATATTGTTCCTGTTAACAAAAAGCAAGGAATGATAAGAATATGTATCGATTATAGGGATATTAATCGAGCTTGTCCTAAAGACAATGCTGGCAGTGAAATGTTCTCCTTTATGGATGGTTTTTCCAGTTACAATCAAATCAACATACTCCCTATTGATCAACCTAAAACAACTTTCATTTTTCCATGGGGGACATTTGGTTATTGAAAATTACCTTTTGGATTGAAGAATGCTGGAGAAAATTTTCAAAAGGCTATGTCTTACGCATTTCATGACATCAAGCACATTGTGCAACCTTATCTCGATGATTTACCTACCCATTCATTACATAGAGACGATCATCTCACTCATTTACGAGCTATCTTTATGAGATGTAGGCATTATTGAATTAAGCTAAATCCACACAAATGTGTTTTTTGTATAGAAATGGGTCGTTTACTGGGATATTTTGTTTCAAAAGCTAGCATTCGTGTCGATCCCTCGAAGGTTGAAGTTATCGTCAAATTACCTCCTCCTTCGACTCTTTTCCACCTCCAAAGTTTGCAAGGGAAAGCAAACTTTTTACGTCATTTCATTCCTAAATACATCGAGATAACAGGTTTTACCAGGTTTTTGAAATAGAATACTCCATTCTTTTGGGATGAAATAGCTGACAAATCCTTTGATGCACTTAAAGACGCGTTGATCCATGCACCGTTATTGCATCCTCCCAACTACAACCAAGATTACTTTTTGTAGCTCGCCGCTTCTCATTCCACCATTGGGATGGTTTTAGTTCAAGAAGATGAATTCAACAGTGAACATGTGATTTACTATCTTAGTCGAACTCTGAATCCGACTGAGCTTAAATATTTGCATGTGGAGAAATTGACCTTGGTGGCTATTCAAGCTATCTAAAGATTTTGTCACTACATTTTATTACACAAAACCACGGTAATTTATGACTGTAACCCTATGATGTATATCTTGACCAAACAATTGCTAGGGGGCAAGTATTCCAAATGGATAGTTATCCTGCAAGAATTTGACTTGGAATTTGAAAAATCCAAGGCAAAGAAATCTTTGGTTTTTGCAGAACTGATGTGTGATTTCCAGCATACTGATACTGAAACTGTGGCGAAAGAACCCATTGCAGATGAATCTTTGTTTCTTATCAGTACTCTTGATCCATGGTATGGAGATATTATTATTTATCTCCAAACCCAATCTTTTTGGCCTGAAATCTCATGATCTCAGCGATGGAAAATACGTTTCCAATCCCAACAATACAATATTATTGGTGATACACTCTATTGTCATGGGGCGGATTCTATTTTTCGACATTGTCTCACTCATGAAGAAACTGAAAAGGTTCTAAATGACTGTCACTCTAGAGCATGTGGCGTTCATATGTCTAGGTATGCCACAACCCAAAAGATATTGCGCGCTGGCTATTTCTAGCCATCCTTATTCAAAGATTGTATCTATGCAGTCCAGAAATGCCACAATTGTCAATTTTTTTATTGTAAGATGCGTGCTCCACATGCTCCTCTCCAACCTATATTTGTCAGCAGTCCTTTTGCAAAGTGGGGTATTGACTTTATTACGTGTAACCCTCGCTCAGTCGGGGGGCATGCGTATATCATCCTTGCAATAGATTATTTTACGAAGTGGGCTGAGGCGATCCGTACATTTTTCGGCAGATGGCAAAACTACTG
>APFE031597573.1:0-16064 GCA_000404065.3 Pinus taeda
AAGCAATTTTAGCTTCCATTTCATTTCTCTAGGTTCTTAATAGCAGTAGATTAAGATTTTTGATTACATTGCAGAACATTAGGAATCAAAAGAAGAAAAACCGCAAAACAAATATAAACTTAAAAATAGTGAGGTAAGAAAGGGTCATCTCGCACATATAGTGCACTACACTTCATCAATTTACGATACCCGGATTGATAATTTATGTAGCAATTTAGGACACTAAATTGACTGAACAATAATCCATATCGCACTCTACTTCCTACTAATTATCATCCCATCAGTTTTGATCAAACTTGTTCTCTTTCACATAATGGATCAATGGGGAAGCCATTAGGTGTATGACTATGGAGGAAAGGGAAGAAAAATGACATTCAACTGGGAATATTTCACCAAGGCGGCTACTTTCACCTCCCTTTTCCTGGTTTTGAATCAATCCAATCCTACACCATTTGGTGCCCAAATCCTTCTTTGGCCTATATCAGAATTATTCTTTTCATCTATCAGTGTCACAATAAGCCTTTCTTGAATCTCTTTTGTTATTTAGGAAGTAGCACAATGTCAAACAATAGATTCAACGCATAGAATTGCAGAGAAATAAATGATTGGGGGGCGTGACCTTAAGTTACAATAGCTATGGTAGGTTGGGTGAGGTGCTCTTGAACTAATATACTTTTAAAAATACCAAAAAAAATTGGAACAATATCGACATCGCAGGTCATGGGTTCGAGATATCTCGAAGGTTCTAACTGTAGCAGTATGAGATGAAATCACTATATTGTGGATTCCACTGGTCCAATTTGATACAATTTCAAAGCATGACACAATCATTTGTGACCTATGCTATGCTACTTTATGGAGACAAAAATCAAAGTGTTAAAGGCACGTGGCGCTCATGCTAGGGTCCACATTGTCCATGAAGCCAATTTTGTTTCTTTCAAACATTGAAGGGATATAGTTCATGGCAAGACTATTTGAAACCATAGCTTGTCTTTGGCTTAAGTCCTATTAAAATTATTATAAGTCGAGTATACTAGCTATGTCCTAAGGTTGAAAGGATAATCAAGGGAGCTTGTTTTTGAGGTTTGACATTCTATCTCATATTGACATTTCAAGTCACAAGATAATCAAGCGAAGCTTGTTTTAGAGGTTTGACATTTTATCTCCTATTGACATGTAAGGTTAGGAACACCACAGACAAGGGCGAAGGCATGGGTGCGAGGGCTTTGAGTTGTTTGGTGTGTTACCTTATTCCTTTCCAGCGGTACCATCTTTGGAAATGATCATTCTTAGGATGTTATCACTTGTAGCACCAATCCACAAATGGGATATTGTTGCAACTAGTTGCAATTGTAGTTTCAAAAGCCTTGCATTGAATTATATTTATGAACGCACTATAACCTTGATGATATTTTTCTTTCCATTTTTTTCTTCGTCCACAATATCATCTTTTCTTTTCCAACAAGTTTTCTCAGAAGAGCGGGGTATTGTTTCTAGGGTGGTTAATCTTATCTACATCCCTTTCATATGCCTACCAGTGGGATGAGTTATATCTCCCTCCTTTGATGCTTTGTTGGATCGGTTTGATATTCATGACTAGAAATTCACGATGCATTATGCAATGAAAAGGTGGGGTAGTCCATTACAGAGGCTTGCTACTATTACTAGTGTCCTCTTGATTTAACTTGTAGCATCTCTCATATTTCTAGAGAATCGACTCATTGATTCCTTTGCTACCTCTGGAAATTACCCTCTTATGTCATTGTTGGTGTGATTTCTTAACTTTGTATATTTGATTTATCTACAAGATGTTCTTGCAGGATGAACATGAAAAGAACCTCGATTGTGCAATATTATTATAGTTATGAACCAAAATACTCCTTTACTCGGATGAATTGTACTATTAACATTATAGAATCTCATATCTTGTACTGTACTATTTTGCTAAATGGACTGTTTGAATTTGAATATCTATAGATTATCCTTTGTTGTGCTAATCAAAACTATGATGGGTTTCTTGTATCAAGGCAAAAGCACTTCATTGACAATACTTCTAGTATTGTAAGTTAAAACTAGGTTCACAAGTTCATTGTTTGGGGGAGTTTTTTCTTAAATGTTTGAGTTTCCCTGTTTTCAATGATTTTTCCTAATTGATATTCAGGATCAAGTACTCTCACTATTTTGATTATGTGCAAAGTTTCAGTACTGATTCCAAAGAATTAAGGACACTTGAGCAGGTTTGACATATGTTTGCATAGATTTTCTCTCTGTGGACATTTTGGAGCATTGATTGAGCCTTCAATCAATATGTTCTGATCCAAGGATTTTTTTTAATGTCCATTTATTTTTTCAGTTCTTGGCCCATTAGATGTTTGGATGCTTCATTGCAAATGTGGACATTATAAGTTTGTTTGTTGACATATGAATTGGGTGTTGTTCTTAAAAACCCCGGTAGAATCATCTACATATATGAAATTAACACCTCAACTAATATCAATGGTTGCTTAGGGGAGCGCTCTAAAATTAGGGAAAATATAGAGTCTGGATGGAAGGAAATTAGTAAGGACTATCGAATGTTATTATATAAAATCTTGTATACTCATGTGTCTTATTCTTGTGATTGATTTAGACCAGGAATTTCAACTATAAATTTTTTCAATATATCTTCCATTGCCCTTTTGACAATAGCAAAGAAAACTAGAGAGGCAACAAACACAAAACCGTAAGAAAAACCTACATAACTATTAAATATAAGTAGAATAAAGATATCTATCTAATTTTTGCCGACACCACACACTGACTAAGCAAGTCTTTCCATTCAACTCTGTGAGCCTATGCAAGGGTGAGTCCAAAAGGTTGGTACGCTCCTTTGACTTTTTGAACATTCTAAAAGCTAGGTAGCATTTCTATGCAAGACAATATACTTGATTTATCATGATAGATATAAGTATTCCTTCTTTTCATTTTAAAATATGTTCTAATTTGAGTGAATAGAAGTCACATAGAAGAACATGGTTCTATATTTAATTTGATCATGTAATATTTATGAATGAATCAATATTAAAGTATATCTCCATAACTTAACCTTAATGAATGAAAAGGTTAGATGTTTTAAGTTTAATGGATTTTAGGAGTATCTTCAATGGCAGAAGTTAGTGTCTGAAGCTAATAAATTTTCCTTCACTGTAACTATAATTCTATGAAATAGGTGACTCTAATGTTATAATATAGGCCATTACTAGAGTTATTGGTTTTCTTTGAATTTTTGGCCTATTTTTCATTTGCAGTATCACACTATAATTTATGGGCTTTTAGTGCCAAATTCATAGTAAAATACTCTCTAAAATACAAATAAAATAGAGTTTGTAAAATTACAAAAGATTGCAAGGTATACATTTTCAAAACAAGTGATATCTTTGAAAGGCTTAAGGCCATGTATGTTTTCAACTTGACAACATTTGTCATGAGAAGGATGATAGAACTATGAAACAAAGTCTTGTATAGTCCAATAGGATAAATTTCCACTGACTATTACAATTCTTGAACCAGCCACCTTTTTCACTGCAAATTTTCCTCCATATGGCCTAACAAAATATAATCATATTGATACATTGGGGAAAATATGATGCGATTGAACACAACCCATGAGCACCTAACATTTATGATCTAAGTAATAATTATCAATCAATTGTGTAGAGTATTGATGTGCACCTTTGTGATGCAAGTTCCATAATATTATTTATCTATATAGGTAATATAAATAGAGTTATCAATATGGCAAATAAAGTAACAAAGCGACACCAATCTGAATGCATTGCAATATCACCATAGCCCATAGTTGAGATCTATTTCAGAAGGAGAAAATTGATGTCAGCTTTTGAGCGAATCCGTAGTCATAATTTTGAATTTGAGAATTATAGAGATATTAAGAACAAATTATTTACATCATACTGTAACAGTTATGTCTAAACTTTAAAAGAAATATGAGATATATCTAAGAGACTTGATCATAGGCCTTTACTAGGCAACTTACTAGGACATTGAAACGGTCAATGCAAGTTTGATTATTAAACCCATAATTATGTTTCTTCAATCAAGGATCATATGTGTATGTTGTTGTAAATTGTAATTACTTCTTTTTCTTGCAAGTCATTGTCTTAAACTAATTAGGTTTCATATGTTTATATTCTTGTAAATTGTAATTTCTTCTTTTTCTTGCAAGTCACTATCATAAACTAATTTTGATCACTTGAATGTTGGGCGCTTTATAGATTGACTTGGTCTACCCATGAATCTCATGCTTTTAGGTAAACAAAATATGAAAATTTATGGCATAGATTGCATTCAAAAAAGAAGCTTCCATAATCTGGATCTTGATGGAGGATCCTTGACAAAATATGCATATTTATGGCACAGATTGCATTCAAACAAGAAGCTTTCATAACTTATATCTTCATGGAGGATCCTTCAATCCAAACAGAGTAAGATGGCCTTCAGGAAGCCTTTGTCTAATTTGACTTCCACATAGATATGCCCACATAATTGTCTTGTGAGTTTTCTTGGATGTATTGTTCACTAAGTATTTGGAGTGTTTAAATTAGAACCATGTTCTTCTGAAACCATGTCACTAATATTAGTATCATGTTGTGGAACACTACAAATCACTTTAGCCTTTCTATTTTGTTTAGATTCCACATTTTTTAATGCATAATGCCTTATGTAATCCGGTTCATTGACAGGAAATAATATGCACATATTTTTAAATGTCGATTCATTCACTTGGAAGATTACAAATTAATAATGATGGGTAATTTATGAGATTCTATTATTTTTTTCATTTTCCTATTTATGTAGAGGTGTTATATTGTGCCACTCACATTAAATTTAGATAATAACAATGCATTGTTTTGGATGTATGGTTCACTAATTACTCATGGGGAGATTTGGATTCCAATTTATGTGAATGAAATTCACTCAGATTTGTCAGCAATGGTTAGTATTCAGAGAGAAAGCATGCAAAATATAAATAATAATTCACTAGAAATTGATTCATATTAACAAGTTGTTTATGTTTTCCATCTAGAAGTTGTACAATGCATTATAGTGAAGTCATGAAAAATAATTCAAAACCTCAGGGATATGTACCATCAAGAATTTATAGTCCCATTACATTTTTAGTTCAACTGATATCAAATTCCCCCTTTTATTGAAACACCATGATAACGAAAAAGATGCTAATATCATATATTTTAAATTTTGTTCAACACATGACTTATCAAGGACATCAGTTCTAAGTTGATTGATAAAGATATAATGATTATATAAATAGTCTTATTGCAAGGTTAAAAGATATGAACCACAGTTTATTGTCTTCGATGTCCTCACTGTCGCATGTTTTTTGACATTGAAATTTGCAATAAAAATAATGGGTTTTGTTTTTACAATCATAATGCATATTTTAAAAATGGAAAAAGATTCAATTTCCAATCTCAAAGGAGACACAAATTTACCTATATCTACTTTAAAATATGACCTAAATATTTGGAAGCCTCATATTTATATGCAAACGTGGGAAAAACTACATATTGGCATACCAACCAAGAAGACCTACTTTGCTTGTTCCTTGAACTTGGTATGGAATGAATGTATTTGTATAAAGACAATGAAGTTAAGAACGAAAGTGAAGGATACATGATTGATGTAAGTGGAATTCGGGAAGAAAGGATGGCCAATGCTTGATCTTAGCTAAGGTTCTTTACCTACCTCCCTTCCACTCAAAATAAAAGTATATCCCTTCAAATACATTGGCAGGGACTTTCTACTTCGCAACTCGTGTTATCTTTAATTTGAAATTGGCTGTTAGTCACCATGGAAAAAGATAAATACCTTAGATAAATAAAGGCATATACAAGTGTATGGAGGCGACACATTTCAACCCTTAACGAAGCACACACAACCCATAGGAGTGCCATACTTTGAAATATGGTTATCGTTATTTCCCGAATGTAATTTCAAGACCTGTTATATGCATAATAAATTTTATTGTTGTGATATTTAAGGCATCTCAAATATTGTTATTTTGAATATGTGGACATATATAAAAATACCCGTGTTATTTACTTTTATAATTATAATTTTTTTTTTAATTTATTTTTTTAGTATTAATTTATTTTAATAATATGTCATACAACGTTTTTTCTTTTTCTTTATTTTATTTAAAGTTCTAATTTATTTAATTATTTATGTTTTTAAATATTAAAAATAAAAATTAATTATGAATTATTTTAATACAATTATAGTTAATGCACTTGATTTAGACAAGTAGGAGTTTGTAGAATATTCATCATTTATTATTGAACTGTTTTCAAGTGAAACAAAACTCCTCAAACTTAATTAATGTGTGATACAATATGTTTATCTCAAATAACTTTGAATGGAGTTTTTGTGACATAAAAAAGGTTAATATTTATAGCGATGGAGTTTGAATGTTTGATGTGAAATATAAATCGTAGTTTCCATCAAATCGACTCATAAATGTCAATATGAACAATGAAAAGGTAGAAATGTTTTAACTTACTGATGAGGCTCATCAATAGGTACATCATAAGGTTCATGATGCCATCCTCTAACTTTAGAACTATCTCTTTCTCACATTTATTTACAATTTTTGTTATATTATGCTTAGTGAGAGGAGTAAAAGATGTTTTGCTATGTCATGTGACCTAATATGGTTTAATTGAAAGAAATGGAGCTTTTTTTAGATAATTTCCATGCAGGAACTCAAAGTAGACGTCAGTGAGGATTCTAGGAGGTTGTCCACTTCATTAACTGCTTCAATTAGCCAAGATCACCACACTCTCTCTCATCATCTCGAGGTCATTGGTAGCCAAGTAAGATGAGGTCATTGACAACCAAGAAAGTGAAGTTAAGGAAGATGAACACCCACCCTTCTCGAGTTATGGGAGACAAACATTCCTATTTTCAGGGGAGCTACTAGTAGCTACCCTCTTGTATAAACAAACATGTAAAAGAGCTCATTAGGATTCAAACCTTTTTTTTTAGCTAGGTAGCTATCAATCTCAAGCACTTTGAACTACTATTTTTTGTTGTTTATGTGATGTCTTTAAAATTGATGCAATGATAATGAGAAGATGCTTATTCGTTAATCACTAAGTTAGTTCCAGAGGGCTGAGGCTCTTGGGTTTCGGACCAACCCCAGTGTCTTAGGTCTCTCTTATGTATTGGTATTTATTTTTAGCTCATAGTGCTTATTAGTATTCAAAATTTCGTTGGAAATAATCGCTCAAAATGTTGTGATTGCAACCCTTATCTCATCTCTCCCATGGGAGCATGAATGGAAGGATATACAATCAGAATCCAAAAATACTATGTTTATGATTTCTTGGAAGAAGTTCTATGTTAGTCATAATTTTTTACATATGCGTATTGTAGCTTAGGATTTGATTTGTTGACTAGAACAATTTTTTTGGCATAGATTAAATGGCATTTAAATTCAACTCATATTTTCCACTATTAGTTGTTTCATTTTTTCAATGATAAAAGGGTGTATGCATGTGATGTTGCAGGGATTTTTGGATCTGTAGGAAAGGGGCTTTTCACCACCTTCATCTTGGACTTCCTCACCCTCTTTGATGAATCCCAAATTATGCCTTCAAATTTCTATTCTTGAGATCATTCCCTTAGATCACCATGAGCAACACTCCTAGTTTAAAATAGGCCTTATAAAATATCTAAGCTTTGCTAGGGGTGTTTTCCACCTTTCATCCATTTACCTCAACCTCCATCCACCTTGCCATCCCTTGAACCCATCATTCCTAACTCCTAAACCTTCTTGACAACCTTCTTAGCAATACAAATCACATATATCATACATGTAGCAACCTATTTATCCATTTTTTTATACCTTTGATGCAATTTGGGCTTAGTTTATAAGTAGGTTGATTCCCATCTACAACTCCCTGATCAAGGGAAGCACCTGGGACACTCCAAACCATCCATTTCCTTCACTACAAAATAGAATAGCATTAGTTTTTTTATCACAGATTTGGCACAACTAGAACATTGATTTATACGCAAGTGTGAGCTAGATAGATGATGCATGGAATATTGAGTTGTGATTTTGTAGGTTAAATTATTATCTACAAGTAGATTTGGTAGCTAGATGGTTGATAATGTTGGATAAGTTAAAAGTGAAATGATGATACATTTTCTTTACAAATGGATACCATGCAGATTAAGAGGAAACAAGAGGAAGCAAAGAGACCCATAGTTATTTTCTACCCTAAATGCACTAGAAGGCACCCCGGAAATGAATGCCCATTAAATGTCATAAAGGTTTGCTCATTCTGTGAGGAAAACCACAAATAAATTCCCTTATTTTCCTGGTTTAAAAGTTGTATACCAAGGGGCAGAAGGTGGGGCTGAAATACTCTGCTTTATAATTAAAAGGAGGCCACAAGGACCTCAACCATACTAATAGGGCATGCAAGGTGCATCTTACTCTTATTACCATCCCAACAAAAATGCACCCTTTCCACCCTGGTACTCTTCCACTCATCCATTATGGTCCACACCTCCTTCTTGGCCTTATTCTCCTCAATATCCTCCCCAACTTATCAATCAACCATTTCATCCATATGCTTCTCAACCTCCTCAATGGAATAACCCAGCACAAGGGTGGAGGCCTAAACTCAACCACCCTCCTTCTTTACTGCCTCAACCTTCATCTCAACCACAACTCACTCATCCTACTTCACCCAAGAAACCTTAGATGCCTACTCAACCCAATCCGAACCTGAATGAAAATAAAGCATGACAGGTCTACAATGGAGAGACATCTTACCTTGCCTATGTTGTGGATATCCAAGAAATAAAACTTAGGTCTGGAAGAGTGATTCCATATAAACAACATCCATCTCCACTCGAATAACTTGAAGAGGAAAAGGAAGAGAGTACTCATCAAGCAAATCCACCTCCTTTTCCTGAGAGATTGATCCATCCTAGCTAGCACACCCTAGAAAAGACTGGACTTCTGGTAGAATTCAAGAATTTGTGTCTTAAAATACCCCTTCTCCAAGCTATTAAGGATGTTACCATCTATAATAATCTTATCAAGGAGAAATGTTTCAAACACCCAGGGAGGAGAAAAGGAGACACCCCCACCATCAATATTATTGGTTAGTTATCTAATTTGATGTTGGGGAGAGTGATTTTCCCAAAAATATTTAGACCATAGAAGTCCAGTAGTAGATGTGCAAATTGATGGCATCATTGTCCCTCATACCCTAATTGATCTTGGGGCTATCATTAATGTGATGACTAAAGAAACCATTCTAAAACTAAACCTCCAAGGAGCCTTGACAAATAGCACTACAGTGCTCCAACTTACATATAGATCCACAGCAGATCCTGAGGAGTTGTTGAGGATATAATGGTCCCTATTTGACTCCTGGGAGTATCCTACTGACTTATTGATTCTCCAACCCAAAAAAAATTCAATTGATATCCTATCATCTTTGGAAGACCATGGTTAGACATAGTTGATGCTCACATTAGTTGCAGGGCTGGGATCATGACCATTAAGAATCGACATTTGTCCAAACAATTGGTATTGTACCCTCCTGCTCAGCCATTGATTGAATGAATTACCCTTGTGGCTTAAAGAGGAGTTTGAAGATGAAGTGTATCATAAAAAATCCCATCCAATTTGTACCCTAGATGTTGTTATAGGAGGGGGACAACCTGATGAAGATGATCTCATTAACTAGATCCTCCAGAACTAATGCCCCAATACCATGTCGCTTAATGAGCTTGTGAAATAGTATGAGAGTATTCCTTGGACCAAATTATTCTTAGTTGTACCCAAGTCCTACCCATTTCAAATTTGTATAATTTGGTCCATCTAGAACCTTGAAGATTAACCCCTCTTTGTCTACGAACAAAGAAGAGAAGTTGAACAATATGTTGAGAGGACACTTAGATGCCTTCTCTTGGAACTATAAAGAAATGAAGGGGGTGCATCCCTCGGTTTGTACTCATCAAATCTACATCAAGGAGGGAGTATAACATGTGCACCAACCTTAGAGGAGAATGAACCCAACCCTCAAGGACATAGAAAAGGAAGAATTGCAAAATTTGTTGTATAAAGGGTTCATATACCCCATCTCAGATAGTGAGTGGGTGTCCCCTCTTGTTTTAGTCCCAAAGAAGAATGGGAAGTGGAGGATCTATGTGCATTACAAAGAGTTGAACAAATTCACCTAGAAAGACCATTTCCCTTTGCCTTTCATTGGTTAAGTTTTAGATGGTCTTGCAGGGAATAAGTTATTCTCTTTCCTAGATGGATTCATTGGTTACAATCAAATTTAGATCAGCACTAACGATCAAGGAAAAACTACATTCACGTGTCCTTGGGGTACCTTTTCTTATAGGGTATGTTTTCAATTTTTCTAGAAACTGTAGCACAAGTGCTTCAGGAGACATTGAAAGCTTCCTAGAGACAGCCTCTGGTTTGATTGTAGACCAATGCCTAGGACATCTTAAAGCGAGGAGTGCATGGAATAAAATG
Organism: Pinus taeda; assembly: GCA_000404065.3. Classification (NCBI taxonomy): domain Eukaryota; kingdom Viridiplantae; phylum Streptophyta; class Pinopsida; order Pinales; family Pinaceae; genus Pinus; species Pinus taeda. The sequence goes on from APFE031597573.1 coordinate 10,589, forward strand.
GTGGCTTTTTGTTGCACTCTAATTGTCATGTAGTTAAAAGGATAATAAAGGTGGGTTGGTTCATAAGGCCTTCATTAAGGTAAACTCAAGCCAATACATGGATCTAGATGTTCGAGAGGTAAATCGAGCCAACCTCAGAGAGAAATGTCTGGTTCTGGTGGCCGACTCACAACAACAGGTATCTTAATATTAACATTGTAGTAGAGTGAATAGGAGGAAATGGAGGAGGGGATTTAGTGCGTAGGGTTGGTTTCAATATAGAATCCTAAGAAACGATTGTTACGACAGAAATAAGGAAGCAGGAGGAGATGAAAGAGTGGAAAGAGTGGAGCACAAATTAAGGTTTCATGCCATATACCTCATGAGTCCCTTTATCACCAAACAACATGAGTAAATCTCTACTCATACATGTACTATAGGTTAATCAAAGAACACAAGTCTTTTTTATACATAGGGACTACAGGTAACTTATAGACTAACAGAATTAAATCTGTCTTATACAGAGGCAATGTTTGATATTTAGAGGCCTATATAAATCCATGAATCAAAGAGAAACTGACAATTTCACCCCAGTATTTTAGAGAAAGAAAAACATATTTGAAATGAGATTTACAGAGGGGAAAAAATACAACGCATTTCCATGATTGCAATCACAAAAGTGTTTCATTAATCTTCAAAGTGAGTCCCATTCACCAGTTCATTTACATTTAGGAATAGACAGCTCAAGTCCCTCATGAACAAGAAATTGTAAACAAAATGTAGCCAAAGAATTTGGAACACTGCGAGTGCAGAATTCGGGAACCCCTATTAAGTGTTTCTGCCCCCCATGATACAAAGACGGGGAGGCTTTGAATCAACATTTACAAAATATCTCAATGAAGGGCCAACTATCTAATTGACTAGTTGCCTGGGCTTGTGATAGCTTTGCTGCTTAAAATGATTCCAAAGGATTCGATTCCTTTCTTGAAAATACATAAAAATTATAGGATAAACATAAATTACAGTAAAATAGAAATGAGGGAAATTGAACGATCATGGAGGAAAATGTCCTCTTGTTGTTCCCGTAAAGGCCCTTGATCAGGCCACGTCTTTGTCACAAAGTGTCCCTCTAGTTTCTTTGTAGGTTCCTATCACCTTTTCCTTAATTTCTCACCTTCTCCACTCTCTAGAGTTGGTAGCGATCAACTGTGTTTGCTTGTCACAGACCAAAAGAAGAGTCTGTCAAGGTAGTCCTTTACATTTATGACTTAATTGAGCTCCACAATGAGGCATTAAGTCTTCCTGAGTCTCCATACTAATTCTTCATTCAATGCCTCAGTTGCTGACCCATTCGCCTTCAAAGCCCTGTACCATACTATTGGGGCATCACTTTATCGATAATTTTACTCTACAAGGCATTATAGAACAACAAGCCTTGATCTCCTTAGGCCCTCTTTGGTTTAGTCCCTTTCCTTTTATTTCCTCTAGCGACCACCCCTTTAGCCAAATATCGGAGCTCCTCTCCATCGGAGGTTTCCAGTTGGGGTTTTTATATTGGAGCTGCAACATTTTTACGATCTCTTATTGCGATAGCCCTTCGGTTCTTACCCCTTGGTTCTGTGTCTCTTTATGTGATCATGGGCCAACCCCCTAATTGGAGGTTCGTAATCAATGATTCCTTCTTGATGCACAACACACCACAACTGTCGATCGTCGATCGTTGATCACCCTCTGTGCTTAGCCCCTGGTTCTTTTATCTCTTTATGTGACTATGGGATATCTCTTGTATCAGAGCCCCATTAACGTTCTTTCCCATGTGTGCTTTATGTTACAAAGTGTTGATAACCCTCAACCTCCAATTTATGATTGTCGATGTGATGTCATCACTGCAATGTGGCACTTCCTGAGGGGTGATACGTGTCACCCAAATATCCCCTCTTTGGACCCTTGAAAATTTCAGATCTGCATACCACGTGTCCTCCATACTGACATGCCATGATGAAGTCAGTTTCCCTATGTCTTTATATGATCTAATCCTGTGCTGCCATGTAGCCTCCTGGAGGAGGGAGAAAAGGCTTACCTGAACTTGGTTTTGCATTGAATTTCTTTGTTAAATGTTTTTCCACCTTTCCCTGCATTTGAACACCAACATATTGCAACTCACAATGTCAGAACATTTTGGAGTTGTCACTCCATCAACCTACTGATATTCTGATGTCGCTCTAGACCTCTGATGTGTGGGCCCTTAATGCACGATGCATTTATGTTGTCTCTATCGCCGATCACCGATTCACCTAACGATATAGGACCTCTGATATAATAGACATCTAAAATGCAATGCACTAATATGCCATGTGCCATGGACCCTCAATCATCGATGTGTGATGTTGCTTGATCCTTCCGATATGAGAGTTGCAATACCGGCAATCGCTCCTCTACTGGTCCTCCATCATTTGTGATCACCGATATGCGGGATCGTTGGAACCTCCGATATCCGATATCAGTGATCATTGATCATTGATTTTCTTTGCCCTCCCCTGATGTTACTTTCAGAAAACTCCAATTGTGATTTGCAATATGCTCCCGAACCTTTGATTTGCAAATCTTTCCTCCTTTCAAAGGTGAGAAAACCCCCATATTTTACATGCCATATATTTTGATTTCATGGTCCATCTGAGGAGTTCCATATACCATTATAAAGCTTGTTCTGAGAACTATGCAGTTGAGGGGGTCCGATTTATCTTTGAGTGCTTTTGCAGTTAAGGAGATGACTACAAGATTTACTCTTTTTTTGCACTTTGGGCAACTAAAAACGCCTTTTTTTGGCAGCGAGTGACAACATTGGCTCCAACTGGGGAAAGTGCCTTGATGGCAAGGTGCTAAGAACCTGTAGACTAGTAGCCTTCACCATTGGGCATGGAGTTAAAAATATAAGGCACTTATACAACTAGAAAATCGCCATGGATATTTGTTTGCAGGGAGTTCTTTTCACATCAAACTGAAATGCAGAAAAATAAAATCTACCAACTAGAAAGTAAATGCTCAGCTATTAAGCTTATTCATGTACAAATCCTACTTATATACAGGGCTCAATTCACCTAGGTGAGTTCAATGGAGCCAGGCCAGCATTTGGGTACTAGACCTCATGACTCCCTGTTGCTGAAATTTACAAATTAAAATAAGCATGCACCATGAAAAATATTCAGACAAAGAACTTGATGCATACTCCATAAATAACCTCTATTGTTGACCTAAGAATGTGGTCATGTAATCAACTACAGGGTCATAGAACTGACAAGAAACATTTGCAGCTGCCCTTTTTTTACAAAATGTAACCAATATCTTCTTGGTTAGGGTAGCCACAAATAATCTTCATCTCCTTAGCCTTATATTTTTCAAGAAAAGCTTGTTGTTGATCCTTTGCTACCAATTTGTTAATGGGCCAACCCTCTTGGAAATCTATAATAGAATCTTCAATTTCTAAACTGTAAGAGTCATAGACTAGAGGGTCTACTGAGAATTCCTGGGAGGAATCTTTGTGCAACAGGTAGTCGCATAGTCTACTTGGTCCTTCTTGTAAGCTTTCTCCCCACTTTCTTGTAAGAAGACCCCTTTGACAATCCAAAACCATCTCATCCTCCTCTGAATAATATGAATGATAAATTGGAGGATATTCTTGATCTTGTTCTCTAGGTGAAGGATGTGCATTGTAGACTGCAACCTCTTTGTTGACCTTCTGGTGGGCCTCCTCTTATTTTGTAGCTTCCTGTGACTGGGATTGTTGTGGCTCTACATCACTTGACCCTTGAACGGAGTCATATACATCATAATAAGGATAAACATCAAATCCAGCCGGATAAGATCTCTGAAGGTTTATTTGCAGCTCGATGATGTTGCCTTCTTCTCTTTTTTGTTCATTGGTGATGCCTCTTGATGTGAGTAGATATTTTCTTGGAGTGGAGCTCCACAAACATCTTCAGTAGTATCATTACCCTTAGGGACATTTTCAACAATAAAATGTGTGCAGCAATCTTCAAAGAGAGCATTCGTTGGATATAGTCTTTTGCAATAATGATGGAATGCTATACGAAAACATTTTAAGGATGATATGATGCCACGAGGTATTGTTCTGTACCAAAATCTAAAATATTCTTCTAAAGAGTACATGAACAATTTCATTTGCGCATCATCACAAATAATACCATGTTGCTCCATGCATTCATGAAAATATTTGAGGTGCTTGTCATGCCTTCTATCTATGTTCCCACTGAATCTAGTCAAATAGGGATTTGATTCATGAAATCAAGGGAAATGATTGGGATAACCGACAATAGAAGAAAAATCCAGTGGAGAAAACTGGTTGGCGAGGAATGCAAGAATGGCCATTTTGAAACCACTTTAGGTGAGTGAGCTCAAGTTCAAAGATAGGGGAAACTTTCAGCGGTTTAGGATCGAAGTGAGTATGAGGCTGATTGAAAGCCAAGACAGTCAAATAGAGACATGGACAGTGGAGTCGCCAGGATATTTACCATAAAATTGAAACAATGGTGTTGTCAAGGTGAGAGATATTCAACCCACACTTCCCTTGCTCACCTAACAAAGGGAATGTAAAACTTGTTGTACCCTGGGAAAAATATTCTAATCCATTCCCCAGTAATGGTGCCAGAAAAATGTTGTTTCTTTTTATGGCACCCATAGAACAAATGCTTCGGGAGACATAGAAAGCTTCCTAGAGATAGCCTCCGGGTTGATTGTAGACTAGTGCCTATGAAATCTTAAAGAGAGGAGTGCATGGAGTATTATCAATGGGGGATTTCTGTTGCACTCTAATTGTCACGTGGTTAATAGGATAATAAAGGGGGCTTGGTTCTGTTGTAACATTATTTTGTTTTGATAAGTTAGTGTATTAGTAAAAAATAATTTTAAAATGTTAAGTTAGGATATGGATGAAAAAGAAAGAAAAGTTAAAATGTTAGGACGATTTAATGTTTTATAGGAATCCATATCAATAAAATTTTAGTTGTTTGCTACCCTAAACAAAGAAGTCAAAAGAGAAATAAAATGTTAGGGAAGCAAAAAGAAAAGAATGGATTCATTTCATATTTTTATAAATGCACAAGTTGCTAGTCAAAATGTGCCACAAGTCAAATATAAAATGTTATTTTCATGTACAGAAGAGAAGGAAAAGGAGTAAAGGTTTGCTCTAATGTTTATTTATCAATTATTTTGGTATTAATCCTATCCCCAAGTTTTCAAAAAACCAAAGTTCCCCCCTCCACTCATATTACCCTCCACCCATTTATCCCTAAATTTTAACACCCCTCTCATACACCAAATATTCCCCTTGCGCATTAAGTATTTAACTCCCATCATCCCCACGGGTGTCCCGTCACATCATCAGTTAACCCTCCACTAGCTCTCACATCGTCTCCACCCATCTCCCAAGATTCGATAGCCCACATGTCATTTTAGCCCCCCCTCACCATCTGAACTTTGT
>APFE031597573.1:18875-111151 GCA_000404065.3 Pinus taeda
CTTAGTATTATTTCCAACAATTGGTATCAGAGCAGGTCCTTTAGAAGAAGCTTGATCGCTTGAAGGAAAGATCCATCAGAATGGGTAATCAAGAAAGAGAGGCATCCATCAGGCCACCAATCTTTGATGGGAGCAAATTTGTCCACTGGAATATAAGAACCACATCATATCTACAATCGCTTGGAACGGATGTTTGGGGAATCGTGGAAGGAGGATACACATACATCAACAATTCATACAGATACAGCAGAGAGAAAGCAATATGAACTCAATGCCAGAGCTATTACTATCTTATTGGGAAGTTTGTCAAAATCAGAATTTATGAAGGTCATGCATTTCAAATCAGCGAAAGAAATATGGGACAAAATCATTCTAAGCTATGAAGGAGATGAACAGGTAAAACGAGCAAAGCTTCAAACTCTCAGAATACGGTATGAAAATCTTAAAATGCATAGTAATGAAAGCATAGCTAATTACTTTCTGCGTATAGATGAGATTGTCAATTGTATGAGGAATCTGGGTGAAGAATTTAAGGAAGTTGTCTTAGTTGAAAAGGTTTTAAGATCCCTGTCTGCTAAATTTGATTCCAAAGTTTCTGCCATAAAAGAAAAGGAGGATCTACAGAAAATCACTATGATGCAGCTTCACGAAATCTTAACTACTTTTGAGATGAGAAAAGGAGGACCATCAAATATGAGAGAAGCTACATTCGAAGTGACAGCAAATGAATCAGAATACATTTCAGAAGGAGAAGATGAGGTAAATTTTGTCAAGAATCTTGAATGGGGATCTGGAAGGTTCAAAGGTAAGCTACCCTTCAAATGCTTTTCATGTGGTAGAGTTGGTCACTACGCTGATAGATGCCCTCATAACAAAGGAAAGATGTCTGAAGAAGGTAATAGAAGTTATTATACCCATGATAAAAGTAATGATTCATCCAATAATGATGAAGACATTAGGCTTATCATGGCATATGAAAATAAGGATGTAGAACTAGAAGAAGTTACCAGATTAAAAGAGCAATTGGAGTTAGTAACCAAAGTAAGGGAGCAATTGCAGGATATAGTAAAAGATCAAAGCATAACAATTCAGAAACTTGAATTGAAGATCCTCTCTTGAAAAGAAGATCTTAAAGAATCAAAGAAGCAGAATGAAGAAGCTCTTGAAGAACAAAAACTTGAAGTGATCGAATTAAGGCAACAAGTGGAAGAAGGAAGAAAAGCTGAAGAAAACACAAGGAAGTAGTATTTGGAAAAGGAAGAACAACATCAGGTTGAGGTAAATATCTTAAAAATCAAATTAGAAGAAAAGGATAAACTGTTACGATTTCAAGATAGTACTAAGATTTTGGATGACATTCTTGGTAGTCAAAGATCCCCTACTATCATGACTGGTCTTGGCTTTTATGAATCTATTGAGGGTGAATCTAGCTCACAAGGTGAGGCAAGGAACTCTAATGAGAATTTTGAAATGCTCAACAAGGAGATAAAAGGACAACCTTATCAACAACCAAGGAAAGAAACTCATCAAATAAAATCCTTTACTCCTAACTATGGAAGTGATAGACGATTATTTCCTCCATTAAATAATGTTGAATGTTATGTATGTCATAATCTTGGACATGTTGTAGCCAGATGCAGAAGTAGGATGGTTCAAGACTATCACACAAGATCATCACATTCCAGGTACTTCAAAGGATATTTTTTTTCTTGCAATATGTTTGGCCACAAAGCAATTGATTGCAATAGAAGGAACATGAAACATGTAAGATGTTATGCATGTAACAAGTTTGGACATAAAGCAAGGGAATGCAGGAGAAAAATTCAAACTCCAAAGCAAGAGGATTATACATCATCACAATTCCAGGTATTGAAGAAGACAATATTAGAGATAGAAAGATGTGACATAACTCAGTTAGCTGATATAACAGACACAGGGGAAACTGAAAGTGTAGACCTTCAGTATTAAATCTTGCATATGTTGATATAATAAATGTAAGTCACCTATATACGCGAATAATGTGCTGCATAGTCGTGTATATGAAGTTCTGAAGAATAAGCAGCAGAACAAACTAAGGAAATGGTTCAGTCGTATTATATGATGGTTGGCACAGGCTCAGGGGGAGCATATGCTTTGAATAAATCATTGTTGTCATTATGGTTAGAATTCCTTGGTGATGATGCTTATTGACATATCTTGCTACTAATTGTTGATTGACCAAGAGAATGGATTGCGGGTTAAGATGCTTATACTGCAGATCATATAGTGTATGATAGTTGTTGATAACTGTCATGGTCTTGCTTAAGTCCTTGGTCTTTGTGAGTCATATGATGTATCTTGTTACCCCACTATGCATGGGATGGATGATGTAATGGTTCTTTTTTATGAGTCAAAATGGTGTATCCCCACTTGGTTGGGAGTTTGATGTGTGTATCTTTAGGAAGGTCATTGGCAATGTATGTATAGAGTCATGTTATGCTTTTGCAGACCTTGCCTGTGCTCAGGGGGAGCATGGAAGAATTGGTACATCTTGGCATGTACAAAGGGGGAGCTCAATCAGAAACTTCAGCATGCACTCAGGGGGAGCATGGACAACAGAATGTATATCAAAGAAGAGAATATCTTGGTCCGCCCTTTGCCCTTGATGTCAAAGGGGAGAGTGACTTGGTGTGGTGGTTGCCATCAAGTCCAAAGGGGGATATTGTTGGCATTATGATACAGGTGTTGTCCTTGATGGCAACTCACTCAGAGGTATGATACAGGTGTTGTCCTTGGTGGCAAATCAATCAGAGGACAGATCTTAGTACAATAGGTCAAGACAGAGCTATATGGAGGTTAACCTTGATAAAAGTGCGTATACACACAGGTGAGAAGAACAAAAGGAGCGTATACTTACATACGCAAGTTCACAAAAGGAAAGGCACGTACATGTTGGAAATCTAAGTTTTGGTCCATGGTATTTTGTTATTGGTTCGTGGTATTGGGTCTACATGGTTTTGGACCATGGTATTGAGAGAAGCCTAAACCTATATAAGGAGAAGATCAATAGGCCAAATGAGTGCAGGTGTGGTGGCTATCTGATGAAGAGTGAGATCTAATATACTGGTTATGGGTTTGTGATGCTTGGCTCGATCTGAATCAAGGAGGCTCCTACGCAGTTGATAAAGTTGGAAATTGCAACGAAGGTATAAGTACTTATATTTAGATTTGTACGCGGGTTCTCTCTGGTGAAAGGGCATATACATGTCAGTTTGACACAGTCAAGTAGCATATACAATATGAGATTTTATATTTCAGGTTGCTGTTGGTTCTAAAGGTTGTTGCAGAGTTCTGGGCTCTGGTATGTGTTCCGGTAACTGTGTTTTGATAACAGGGTTTCAGTGATTCAGTATTGGGTGATTTAGAGATTGATGTTGTAGGTATAGTTGATAATTGTATTGCAGTGGTGATTGTTTTGTATCTATGGATCCAGTCTGAAAATTTATGAAACTTGGTCCCTGGAAGAAAAGAGAAGGTTGTAGCATTCTGTAGGCTAGCACCTACGTACTAGTACATCAACTAGTACAAGAGCTAAGGGGGTTGTAGCTCCCTTCCAGGAGAATCTGGAGAATGAGAGAAGGTTGTAGCCTTCTGCAGGTAGAAGCCTACATACTAGTATAAGACTGCACCAGTACATAATCATTGTAAAATGAAGTTTCTAATTGAAAGAAGATAGACACGAATTGTAGCAGGTGGTTTTCACCCACATTGGGTTTCCACCTTATATCATGGTGTTCATGTGTGTCGCTTATGTGTTATGATCTATTTTGTTTTACTACTCCTATTTACTGTTCATATGGTTATTAGTGTTCTGATGCACTCATTAAAGGATCAACTAACTGAATCATAAGTTTACTGGATATACGCTTGTTGCATTACACAGTTGCATATACACGCAGTTTGCCTTAACTGAAGTAGCGTATAGGAATCTAAGTATGAAAATGAAAAAGTTATATTGATTTGATAATACTGATTCACCCCCCCCTCAGTATTATTTCCAACAAGGCCATCACAGAAATTTTGTCCATTTTCTCTATTGATTCTAAGGCCTCCATTGTATTTAACTTCATATAATTTCTCGCGGGATCAATTCATCAACAATTTATCAAATTCCCAACTGAGGAGGTACTCAAGGATGCCTGTGTATTAGTTTATATGTTCTTATACTTTCAGGGAGACAACATCAAACTTTCTTTGGAGAAGCTAGATGACGAAGGGAACCAGTAGTTTGTCATCTTTTGGGCTACTCTAGTGATGAAGGAACAAAAGGAATATACATATAAACAATTTACATAAATTTTTATTCATCTAGCAGTCAGTATCCTAAGAAACATAATAGAACTGGGGATTGGTAAGGAAATAAGAAAGGTGTTGCAGCTAGCAGACCAAGTTCAAATAGGGGATGGGTACCTCTACCAAAACTATACAGAATTGAGAATATTTGGATGTCAGCTTGCACCTTACAAGCTACCTAAATTCCTCCCAATGAGGATTTTTGCTCTAGAGTACATAAGTCAGATGCTCAATATGGATGAAATCCACTTTTTTTTTGCCAAGAAGAAGTCCCAATTCAAAATCAAAAAAGAGATTGAGCCTTTCATTTGCAACAACAGGGCAGCAGTGGAAGAACCAGATAAGCTATAAAAGGAAATGATGTTCAGCCTTAGCTTTACTAGGTCATATGATCCATTAGTGATGATTTCTAAATTAAGAGTAGAAAACAAGTCTACTCCTTATTTTCACATAGCCAAGCTAGAGATAGAGAAATACAAAAACCATCTTGAATGGGATGAGAATACCCTACAAGAGGCAGAAGAATAGTCGGTACCATCATCTATAGTGCAGACTCCTACCATGCAAGAGAAAATAGCCAAGAGAACCAGGGAAGAAGAGTCCCCTTCAGGGGCTGACATTTTTAGTGAAGGATTCAAGATCATGTATAGAAAGAATACCAAGATTAGTTCCAAACTAAGCCTCAGCAAGGACTCAGAGTAGGAGAAATTTCTCACCACTAATGAGCCACTTGTTTCCTCATTAGTGGGTGATCAGACTACACTGTCTCCTAGTACCTCTACGACTTCACAAGAGTAACAAAAGCTTATGCAGACCAGTTGTTGGCTTGATGGGCCCTAACCTAGGTTCAGCGTTAGTCAGCCAAGCAAATCCCTACACTACTGGCCCTTTCAACATTAGTCCATGGAGCGCGGACTGAAGTCTCACCTAAAGCAGTATGGGGGGATGCACGAACCAAGTTTCTGCACCCTAAGATGGTCGTGATGTCAATTTTATATCTTAAACCCTTCCTTCATGAAGATCGATAAGCCCTTAGGGCTTATCGATGTACTTTCTCTTTCGTCTCTTAGATCCTTTGCGAAGGTAGACGATTGTCCTTCACACAACCCTAAATGATGATTCAAGCATTTATGCACCTTTGTAAATATGTTATTGTATAAGTTCCCAAATTATCTCAAGTGTTTACTAATATTATCATATAATTAAGATTGTCTTCGCATAAACATATATTCTTACTTGCGTTCAAATAAGAGATAGAAACATATACATTCACGCACCAAATTAGCATTATAACATAAACCCAGAATTTAACATAACATAATCACATTTGATTTACAGAGGAAAAATACATAGTAATTTCAGAATGCTTCTCTTTATTGATGATTCAGATCTCCAATACAAACTCTATTTTCCCTACGCATACAGTTGCAAGGATCCGCACACTCAGCTACAGACTTCTACCCTAGGCCTCTGCGCACTCAGCTATGGAATTCTACCCTAGGCCTTTGTGCACTTAGCTATAGAGCCTCTACCTACGCTAAGACTCTCACTCTTAGCTCTTTATAGACTCATCAAGAACTGTACTTCACTTCCTACTTATACTCCTCTAAGACCACCTTTTTATACAATCCCATGGTTCGCAAACGAAGGGAAGATCTCTAAAACCAACACAACCTATCTAGACTAAGGGCAGAGAAACCCTTTTTTACTCTCGATATATTTGCACTCCGTGACCACAAAATGTAGAGACTTTACATTTCTTTATACAAACTTTGGGCCTTTTACCCCAAAACTTGGGTTTTTAACCCCAAAATTGACCCCCAGGGAACCCGTTCCCAATAGGCTCCCAACACAAACATGGTGACTCACCCTCGAGTCACTCTACTTGCAAGTAGATCTTGTTGTGAAGACCTCCTAGCTCGACTTGGACAACTGCTACCTCAGTTGTACGATGTGTTTTCGCTTGCTTCATCTTATCAACCAACTGCTCTATAGCTGGCTCTGCACTATGTGACTTAATCTTCTATTGAGTCTCTTGCAGACTAACCAACTTGCCTTCAATAGTGGTCGTGATCAAGTAGGCCTTGTCCAACCAAGGCTTCAAGCGAGCCTTCAGCATGGCTTCCTTGTGCTGAGCTACATCTACCTGCTCTTTCAATGCCTTTTCCTCTTGCAGCTTAACTAACCTCTACGTGATGACGATAGTTCACGCTATCTCTTTGACTTCATCATATCATTGTTGTAGCTCCCACGCTTCTGTTTCCAACCACTATATAGTAGTATCTTCTTGCAGGAAAGTGACTACCTTGAGCGACTATTGAAAGAGCATGGTACAAACCCTCGCTGCACTCTCTAGTGTTGCTACGCGTCTTTCACAACAGTTTCATGCTGCTCTCTGATCTCTGGTGAAGTTGAAGGCTGGGCCTTCAACTGCAACTTTGCAATTTTGAGGTTCAGCTCTAGCTGAACCTTGGCCAATTCAGTTTGTGTGTTGTCCACTACAATAGCGAGCTTCTAAACCCTCGCATCTATCGGCTCAGCCTCGAGAATGCCCAGCTCTGGGACAGTCCTGCATGCCTCAGCCATGACTATGGAAATGCATTGGTTCTTGTCTATAATGTGTTTTACAAGGTGAAGGGCAGAGTGTCTCAGCATGATTAGTTGGGCGTTGTTGACCTTCTATTTGCCGATCACCTGCAATGCACGTTGTTCACGGGCCCGAAGTTTCACGATCATGTCCTCTTGCAAAAACTGAAGCGCCTCATTGGGAAGCGCGACCAGGTTGAGTCCAACTCTCTTGAGGGCACTAACAATGGATCTATCAGCTTCAGTCTCTATTGACAGTGCTCCATCTGGCAGTGTTATTGCTTGGGGATCCCTTCCGTGCAGCATCCCTACCGCTTCTGAGATGTTAGGCACCAAGATGGTTGACGTCACACTGGTCTATATTTGTGATGCATGGATTTGCAACTCACGCAGACCCTTTTGTATAGAACCCAACTCTTGCTGTTCTTGTTGCTTGAAATACTGCAGCAATTCTGCAGTGGCATCCCGCACAATATTACCTATGTCATTTAGGTCCCCTTCTATTAGGGTGATTGGGTCTAGATATGTCTTGCTAACCTTGGACTTCTTCCACGACCCTACTTTCTCTGGATCTCTCATGCACTTGGTGCAGAATGGAATTGTCTCCAGGTCCACTCCTCCCTGCTCCGTCTGATCATCTTCTTCCTTGGTCACTAGGGAAGGCGAATTATAACTTCAGTCAGAGCCTTCTCCTCTTCACTTGCCTTTCCACTTGACTTTTGTGCAACAATGTGCTCTACCTTGGCCTTGTCATCAGCATCCTTTCTCCTCTTCACAGCTAGTTGTTCCATCTTCAACTTGGCTTCTTCCTTCTTCTACTGCATGGTAGTCTTGCTAGATCTCGCTGTCAAGTCTGTGGCATTATGCCAATTTGTCAGCCAGCAATCAAGGACTATTGCAATTGCATCATCTATGGCCAAGTATGGTAGGTCATGTTATTTCTACTCAGGGTCCTTCCATGCCCTTATTGAGACATGGTTGAAGTCAGCCTTGAATTCCAGGTACTCCTGCGACTTCTCGAAATTTGTAGGTGAAAGCCATGGCTTACGGTTGATGGCCATATGGATGCTCATATCCATCATGATCCAGAATATTTTTATGTCCTTTATCTACTAAGGATCCTTTGTTTCCCACAACAAAGCAAACTTCGCTACCTCTGGTAGGTCCTGCGCGACCAGAGGAAACTAGTTATCTTCAAGTAGCTCCCACGCAACCAACACCGTGGATAGCAATAGGCATGCATAGTGGAAAGTCTTACTATGATCTTGTGCCTTGCGGAAGTTTGCGAGGAACTCACCGCAAAGGTAGCGCACCTAGTTAAATTGAACTCCCTCTGCGCACTGAACCACCAAAGCTATTTCTGGTGTCGGTACTTCATATGTGCAACACTATCACATGACCTTCCCTTATATGATTTGTGTGACCACTTTTATCACAGGGTCAGAGATACTTGAAATGGTGTAGCCACATAGCTTCTTTACGAGCTTGAATTTTTCCTTCATCGCCTCAGCAAGCACATGCTTGTCAACCTTTCCACCAAACGCCATGGCCCAATTTTTGCCTATGTACGGCAACCGCGTGATCCTATGGATCATCATGTTAGTGATGGGCATCGGCTCCTCCAGCCATAGACACCCATCATGCACCAAGCACATCAGCTGCTTGGTTACTACCATTGTGATAGGTGCGCAGTTGTAATGCGTCACCCATAGCAGGTTTAGGAAGCCTACCATGTCCACACCTTTCAGCCACTTCCTCAGCTCCAAATCAGTCACTCTAATATTTTTATAGAAGACATGATGCATAAGTTGGTCTGTCGCTAAATGAAGGAAGTGCTCCGTGTCGGCTAAGTCCCAGTCCTCCAACTTCAAAAGGGGGACGTGCCACAAGCGCGATCCCTCAAAGACAATTTGGTCCAGGAGGAGGGGTGTATGCAGGGTGACCTTACTCTCATCAATATCTTCAGGCACCTTCATCTTGCCCCTGTGCAGAGGAATGTATTCAGGAAGCTTAGAGATGGGGTCTGACCCCTTAATTTCAATGGCCTCTGTTTCCACTGCAATATCCTAATCATCTATGGGGATTTCTTCGGCCTCTTCTTCTGGCTCTAGGTAAATCATTTTGGCATTTTATTGCATAGTAGGTTTTCCCGACTGTGGGTGCTTCCTAGGTGATGCACGCACTGGAAGTTTTGTTTTTTTCTTTTCCTTCTTCGGTTTGGGTCCGGTGTAGGCCTTGGCCAGGGTATCCTAGGGGATTTAGGCACTCTTGTCAGTATTTCCGCAGGAGCAACTTCTAGGATAGCTCCCTTTGCTGCCATAGCTACCTCTGGAATAGCTCCCTCAGTTATCATTGCTTTAGCACTCATAACTTTTGCGGGCATCGACATGATGTTATGCAACAACTCATCTATCTCCTTTAATAGCATCTCAAATATTGAACTTGCTATCAAAAATTCAAAGTTTTCACGATTCATGTGCACTTGAGCGCTCAAAAAATTAATTCTCAAAATGCCAAGTGTTTTTTGCAGTGCAGTCATCTGTAATTTATAGGAACTTTCAAATTCAAATCCGACCATTCCCCCCAAAATTGGTTCATTAATTCGAGATTGGTGACAGATTTTCAAAGATCTAGTCCATAAACTCTGACTTAAATGTTTCCCCCCCACTCCATTTGTCCATTTTTTCATCGTCAAATCATGAACAGTGACTATAACGATCACTTTATGGCTATCCTATGTGGTTTTTCCTTTGGTAGCATAGTTTCCTGCACGCTTCTGTGGGCTCTGTGACATTTCTTCGTTCTACACAGTTTCGCAATCACAGAGCTCTCCGACCCAGGCAATGTAGTTTATATTCCCGAACTTCCTTTCAGCTACTTGGAGCGCTCAGACTATTCTTCCATCATATAGTCACCTAGCTCTATCACTGGTGTATGGCTTCAATTGGCTACCATTCACCTTCCCTAGGAAGGGTTCTCCATTCAATTTGACCAGCTGAGCTATTCCACCATCGGTAATCTCCTTGATGACATATGGCCCTAGCAAGTGCATCCTAAATTTCCCTGGAAATTTATAAAATTTATTGTCATGTAATAAGACCAGATCATTTACCTTGAAGGTGCACAGTTTGATGTGCCAATCGTGCCATGCCTTTTCGCACTCATTTTGAACTTGTTGATGAAATCCAGCTAGAAATCGGTCCAACTCAAGCTCTGCTAGCTATGCGAGCCTCTCTTCCAAGGCTCTGTGATCCGTCATTCGTATGAGTGCCACTATGCACAGACTAGGTATAATGTATTCCATTGGCATCATAGCTTCTACGCCATACACAAGTCCGAAAGGCATTTTCCCAATCAGCTTCCTGCAAGTCATTCTGTAGGCCAATAGCACTATGGGTACGCACACCTCCCAGTCATTTCTCTGAGCATTGCATACCTTCATCAGTGCGCTCTCTAGTATCTTATTGAATGCTTCCACAATCCCATTATTGTGCAGATGATAAGGTGTACTTTTCTGATGATACACCTGAAATTCCTCTGCCAACACGTTGATTATTTCATTAAGAAAGTGCATACCATGATCACTCATCAAGATATTTGGACAACCAAGTATTGTCAACACATATTCAAAAATAAACTTTTTTGTTGTCGCGCCTATACATTCCCTCACAGGCTATGCCTCCACCCACCTGGTCAAGTACTTAGTCCCGATGATGATGTGCTGCCCACCCATCTTCTTTCCTTGAGGCTGAATTGGACCCAGAAAGCCAATCGCCCATTTCTCGAATGGCTGTAATGTCATTTGCAGCATTAGAGGAAGTTCATCCCTCTATGACAGCCTGCCAGTCATTTGACATGCATTACATGCCCTACAATATGCTTTGTGTCCTTATGCAAGGTTGGCCACCACAACCTAGTGCGTAGAATTTTCCTCATTGTTGCTTTGCCTGCATAATGTCCTCCTACAGCTCCTTTGTGAGACTTAGCGAGGATGTTTCTTTGTTCAAAGTCAGGCACATAACGTCACGATATTTTGTCTAATCCCATTTTGTACAAGTGCCTTGCAATGATAGAAAAGTTTGCCGCGCGCACTACTAGTTCCTTCTTTTGTTGACTTGTATAACCTTCCGAAGTTGATCCTGTCATCAGGAAGTGGATAATATCTTCAAAGTGACTGTCCACGATGCACACTACAAAGAGTTGTGCATCAAGAAGTCCTTCCTCCAAATTAGTAGGTTCCTCTCTAGTTTCAATGTGAGACAGATGATCAAGTCCCACATTTAGTCATCCTGGCTTCACAATAAGTTTAAAGTCATACTCCTGGAACAACAAAAGCCACCTACATATTTCCCCCCCCAACACAGGCTTGTTGACCAGGAACTTCCATGGGGCATGATCTTTATACATCTTAAAGTTTCTGCACAGCAAATGGTACCTGAACTTCTGGAGCGCATACATGATAGTTAATCCTTTTCACTCTGTCGTGGAATAATTTTTCTCTACTTTAAACAGCTTCCTACTTATGAATGCTATAGGATGATCCAATTCTCCCTCACTGGCCTGTGTTAGTACGACCCCTAATGCAATACATGATGCATCCACGTGCACATGAAATTCTTTCTTCCAATCTGGGAAGACTAGGATCAGCGCGATGACCATTTTCTCTTTCAACACATCCAAGCTCTTCTGATATTCATCATTCCAACAGAAAATAGCATCCTTTTTCAACAATTTCTCCATAGGTGCGATGATATGGGTATAGCTCTTGATGAACTTCCTATAGTATCTGGTATGTCCTATAGTTGAGCATAGTTGTTTCACATTCCTTCACGGGGTCTACCATTAATCCTTGTCTGCATACCACATGACTCAGCAAGACCCCAAAATGGACACAAAACAATCACTTCTTCAAATTGAGCTTGATCTAGTATCTCCTACATGTATCTAGCATCGAAGATAGACTCTCCACATTGTGCTTGACCAATCAAAACATTTTCCAATCGTCAAAGTATACCTCCATAAATTTATGAATGAATTATTTAAATGCCACAATGACTACACACAAAAAGATCATTGGCACATTATTTAGCCCAAAATGCATTACGATGTACTAAAAATATGCCCATTTAGTCACGAAGGTCATCTTGCTCCTATCCTTGGGTGTGATTTTGATCTGATGGTACCCAGAGAACCCATCAGTGAAAGAGTATGCTTATTAGCCACTTACATTATCCAGGACCTCATAAGTGAACGGGGTTGGGAAAGGATCATGCACACAAGCATCATTCAATTTCTAGAGATCTATGCATATCCTTATTTCTTCCTTTTGTTTCTTTTCGTGAACCACCATTGGGCTTACCCAATCAGATTCTTCCACTAGTTCAGTAATACCTGCCGTGAGTACCTTATCTAACTCAACGCGGACCCTTTCCTTATACTTCGGATTAAGGCCATAAGGTTTTCCTTTCATAGGTTTCGCGTCTAGTATTAGGGTGATATTCATGACACCTAGGTCTCCTATTATTCCATTCATATCAAAAAACTTCGTGGGGAACAAATCCTGACATTTGCGGAGGAGCTTAGCAACCTTATCTACTGTCGCGTTGTCCCAATAGTCCCCAATCTTCACAAATGTCGGCTCCGCCTCTGTGCTAATGTTGACATGTCTAATTTTCATCGGTGCAGTTATGTCTGGATCCTCTATCTGCAGTCCTTCAACCTCGCGGTGACCCTCAGTTTCCAGAATTTTAATCTTTTTTGGATCCTCGTCTTCTTCTTCAATGGTCACATTATAGCATTCCAACACGTGCCTTAGCTGGGTACTCCAATTTGGTTGAATCAAGTCCAAAGGATCCTGCGATATCCTAAAAATTGTTGCTTTAACCTCTTGTAGCATCGTGTCAATACAATCAAACCCATCCTCAAAGTTGACCGTCATTATAAACCCCTGTCGCAAGATGTCCCATTCTTCAATGCCATGGTGAAGCTCTATTTCTAAGTACCAATTCATTGGTATGACATCCAATGTATGATAAAACAGATGCACCCATTCAGGCTGGGGCTCCGCTCTATAAGCCTTAGTCAATTTGGCTAGGTAATCACGTGGATCATCCCTTCCATCATACGTGTCTGTCATCCATACTTTCGGCTGTCCAAAACATATTCTCATCATCCTCCTATATTCGCGCCAATCGCCGAAATTATCCTTGTGCATAGCCCACCATCTTGCAGGCATAGTGCGCAGCACCCAATCTAAGGCTTGGAAGCGATTCTTCTCCGAAACTTATCTTTCAAATGCATCCAAAAATACATCCAGATTAGTCAACCCATCATAAGAAGGAAGATTCCTTACTTATGATGACATGTAGTGCAATGACTTGGTCATCATATTACAGTGCAGCGTAGATACTTCATGCAGTCGGTTCTTCCAGTGCTCTAGTTCTTTGTCTGAATCTAATGTGCAGGAGCTCTCGTGGTCCCATGCAATATGTCTATCTGCTGTCAGATTTACCCAATCCCAGTCTCGCGCCATTATCTTGTAAATCTAGTCCAGATCGTCATCACTTTCATAATCAAGGACTGGTTCTATATAGTGTGGTCCTTTCGTAGGATCAAGTGGCACCACTACGCAAAGTGATTTCTTTTCAAATATCATCTTTCGCTTCTTCAGGTTGATTACCCCATTCATCTCAGTGGACCAATCGATCCCAAGGAGCGCAAGGTAGGGATTGCTATCATCCATAATCTCTATTACTTCAAAATTCGTTAGTGTGCTCGCGCCTTCGATGTCAATTGTTACCCCTTGCAGCCTCCCCATTGCGATAATTTTATGTTGATTCACCATCCTCAACTAGATCAAATACCATTGGAGCACAGGTCTCCTCATTGTTTCCCATGTTCATTTTGGCAAAACATCCGTGTTAGACCCCACGTCCAAGATAACATGGGCCATTTCAAATTCCCCTATCTACGCAGTGAGTCTCATCTCACATCCAGTCCTTGCCTTATGCTTACCAAGCTTTCTGACTATGTGCAGTTCACGAGTAGCATCGCCCTTGCCAGCGCATCGATTGATTAGTTCCTGGAGTCCCTTCATAGCCTTACTATCTTGGTTTCTCCTCACTTCTTGAGATAGAGGCCTCATTGAATCTTTTTATTGCTTCCATAAAGGTTTCTTTTGCGCGCTCCAAATTAAACAAAGTCTCCTTTTCTAGTGCTTTACGAACCCACTCACCTTCTACAGGCTGCTTCTCTTTATCCTCGCCAATCGTCGTTCCACTCCATAGCATAATGTTTACCTTAGGGTCTTCCTCACGAGGCTCAGCCCTCACCATCTGGAGGTTCTCTGTCAGTTGCAGAGGCTGCGGCCCTTTTTCTTGAATCTTACCAACAATAAAGGGTGATCCTGAGTTGCATGGTCAAACTGAGTATAGTAGCGGCATGAAAATTATGTCGGATGCAGACAGTCTCTCGTGTAGTGTCCTAGTCCTCCACAATTGTAGCAAATAAGTTGCTCTCGGCCTCTACTAGGCCCCCCTCCTCCTCGGCCGCGGCTGCACCCCTGATACTCTCCTCACGTTCCCCCAATGCCTTGATCCGGAGGCCACGTTTCTACCTGTACCCTGTATGCAGGTGTCATTTCCATCATTAATTCGTAACTACGATAATTGCGCCGTCATGACCTACTGATTGATAGAAATTATAGAATAGTTGTTGTGGTGTTTGTACAAATTTCTGTAGCAAATGGAAATTGTCAGTTGCATGTTTCCCAGCTACCTGGCATATAGCGTATCATAGTGTGGGCCTTGCACTTGGCCCTGTCGCAACCTCCAACCTTAGAGGCATTGGTTCCCTTGTTGCAACATAGTTCACAAAGACTGGACAATCATCCTTGTCATGCCCCTAACCTTTGCATTTCAGACATGAAACTTCTTCATGCACCTCTGACTGAGCTGTTTTGTCTTTCCTAAGACTTTGCATTTCGAGGCAAAGGTTCAGCAACTGCACATGAATCTGTAGAACCCCTAGATTAGCATCCCACATTGGTGTCTCATGCAGTCTCATCACTATTTCTAGAGCGTCTACCTGGGTCCCAATCTTCTGTTCTGAGAGCACAACCCTTAGGTGGGGCAGGAGTGAGGCCACGAACCATTCGCAGTGCTACCCATTAGTTAGGTTCATGTTGGCTTCATGGATCATACATTTCAATATTTGATACAAATCCCAGGGCATCTTCACAGGCTTCATCATGATCTACTTGAATCCCACAATTGATTGCGCTTGGGACTTACATCTACCTAATTCTTTATTCAGTGCAGTCTGGATATCTACCAACGTGGACGTTGGGTTATTAGTACTATACTTAATGTACCATGTTAGTGGGTGGTCCTACAAAGCACTAACCAGCGTGGCTTTCTTCATTTGGTCATCCGTGATACTTGAGCTTCCCATACAACCTTTGTGACAAACCAAAACTGGTTCGAATCTTCATTTCCTATGCCCTTGAATACATGTAGCTTTAGAGAGTTCGCCATGTTGAACAGTGGTGGAGGTGGCGGTGGTGTGGGGGATGGGGTAAGTGGTAGAGGTAAGGATGGGGGCGGTGTGGATGATGGGATGAGGATGGAGGCGGTGTAGGTATTCGCAGGAACCCTAGTCTTATCAACTGAATAGCGCTCAGTGGAGAAGCTTACACTGCTCCTTTGTTGTCACTCAAAGGAGGCTCAATCAATGGGCTATAATTAGGGACTTTTCTTCCTCTGTCCCTAAAATACCTTCCACTTCACATAGCTCCAAACATCAAGGTAACTGCATGACCTTCTCTTCACACAAGAGCATCTTAATCCAATTATTTCATGATTTCAAATACTTACCTCGCGGTCCTTTGAAGAAACGATGCTCTGCTTCACTGTAATTGATAGAAGTATAGACCACAAACTCTGTCACAAACCCTCCTATGATGTCATTGAGCTAATGGTCGAGAGCACATGGGATCTTATCTTCAAAGGCTTCCAATATTTGCACTGACTCTAGGGTCCAAACAATTGGATTTTCAAGCCTCCACCTCCCTTGGCTATCTTCCAACTTTGCGATCCACTTGTATAATTAAAACATGAAGTAACATAAGAAGATTTTGTGTATTTCTATGTAAAGATACATGTTCAACCACTGTTCTTCCATCATTCATGGATTTGTGTTCCCTTGCACCGCGAATTCTTGGCTATTTCTATCCAACCAGTCCTCGATCTCTTTCTTAGTTGGATTCCAATGATGTGACATCACACATCTCGTTATGTAGATCTTGGTCCTGGCAATAGAACCATTTGTTGGCTTGATGGGCCCTGACCCATGTTAAGCATTAGTCAGCCAAGCAAATCCCTACACTACTGGGCCTTTCGGCATCATTATGTGGAGCGCGGACCAAAGTCTCACCTGAAGCAATATGGGTGGATGAAGGAACCAAGTTTTGGCACCCTAAGATGGTCATGATGTCGATTTTATACCTTAAACCCTTCCTTCATGAAGATTGATAAGACTTTAGGGCTTATCGATGTACTTTCTCTTCCATCTCTTATAACCTTCGCGAAGGTAGATGATTTCCTTCGTGCAACCCTAAATGATGATTAAGGCCTTTACGCACCTTTGTAAATATGCTATTGTATAAGTTCCCAAATTATCTGAAGTGTTCACCAACATTATCATATAATTAATATTGTCATTGCATAAACATATATTCTTACTTGCATTCAAATAATAGATAGAAACATATACATTCGTGCACAAAATTAGCATTATAACATAAACCCAGAACTTAACATAACATAATCACAGGAATTCACAAAGGAAAAATATATAGTAATTTCATAATACTTCTCTTTATTGATGTTCATATATCCAATGCAAAATCTATCTACCCTGCGAACACTAAAGGGGTCTGCGCACTCAGCTATAGACTTCTACCCTAGGCCTCTGCGCACTTAGTTGCAGAACCTCTTCCTATGCTAAGACTCTCGCTCTTAGATCTTTACAGACACATCAAGCACTCTACTTCACTTCCTACTTAGACTCCTCTAAGACCTTCTTTTTATACAATCCCATGGTTCGCGGACCAAGGGCAGATCTCTAAAACCAACATAACCTATCTAGACTAAGGGCGGAAAATCCCTTTTTGACTCTTGATATCTTCGCGCTTCACGACCAAAAAATGATGAGACTTTACATTTCTTTATACAAACTTCGGGCCTTCTACCCCAAAATTGACCCCCAGGGAACTCGTTCCCAACACCGACACATCTACTATAGGAGAGACAGAGAAGAGTATAATGGACATCTTCAAGGAGATAAAAGTAAGCCTTGAAGATTGATACCTACAATCATTTATGGAAGAAAACTTCCAGTGCTCAAAGCAGGCTTCTGTCAGCCTTTGATTCAGAAAAAAGGAAAATGCAAATGGCATTCCTCTAGGCACAAGTTCCCCAACCTAAGGAAGCATTAGACTACAAGAAGACAACTTTTGAGTTTGATTTAAAAGATAGACATCCCATTGATCAAATGGAGATGCATAAGAAGACAGGGGAAATGATATTTTCTACTATCACTAACACTACTATGAGTTTTTCTAAACTGCAGGTTACATTAGCAAATGTCCAATCACAACTGAAGATGGAGAACACCTCTACACTTTCCAAAGACACCAGGATTAAAACCCTGGAGGACTTGGCAATCAAAATCAGTTATGAATCTTCAAACATCAATGCTACAGAGGAACTTGTGACGAAAAATAATTTAGACATAGCAGCATTAAGGAAGAAGTTAAAACTTCCATCTACATAAGACCCTCTAGCTAAGGATATTGAAGAGACAAAGACACGAAAGGAAGATAACATCAGAGCGAAGTGAAAATCTCAAGCAAATGGAGACAAAGATGGAGAGTTTGATTAAATAAAAGGAGAAAGCTGCTAAAAATATTGTTGTCCCTTTGGAAGCACTTCCTATCATAGCCATTCCTACAACCATGTCTGCTACAATAGGTACAGGAGATGTTGCACATCAGTTGGCCCATGCAGTACAAAACATGTCTCTCCAGACTAAAGAGATCAAAATGTTGTAGGATCAAGTCAAACTTCTATAGGATCATCAAACAAAGACTAAAACTTTTCATGCAGCAGAGATACAGAGAGCTCAAAATTAGATAGAGGCATGGAAGAAGCCAGTAGCTGAGTCTTCTATTGGATACACACTGGGTCATGTTAAAGAAATCATCTGGAATAATATCATTGAATAAATGGATGAAATCTAGCCATGTATCCATATTATATTTGAACAGAAGGAACTCATGGAGAAAGCTAAGTAGACCATTTCCACTATCAATGCTCAATTGGGAGAAATTCCTGCTACAGCCAACATCATCATAAAGTCTCTCAATTCCAAAACATATATGGGCTAGATGATCTAAGAGTAGATGAAAGAACATAAACCATCCTGAAGGTGAAAGAATTTCTAATAAAGAAGAACTTGGTTGTGCAGCTGACAGATAAGCGTCACACTCTAGAGGTAGTTGTTAATAGGTTTTTCAATAGATCAGATGCATTGAAAAAGAAAGGTCTACCTTCACTATTTGTAATTAATGACAAGTTAATGACCAGAGAAGACTACATGAAGAAGCTTCAAGACATTGCCGGGGATATAGCTAAGTCTTCCAACATCAAATGTTCTATTACCGAAAGAGCTTTTTATGAAGTTATCAGCAATATAAGTTTTATCCAACATGAGATAAAACACTTTTTTATAGTTAAACCCACTTTTTCTCAGTACACTAAGGTAGATGAGGTCTACCGCCAAGTAACAAAAATTGTTATTCCAGATGAAAAGTTGATCCGGATTTAAACAAGAATGCAAAAAATTACAGAGATAACCATATACACAAAGATGTAGCAGAAATAATGTTTCATTTCATTAATGGAAAATACTGAAATATGCTTACAAATAGAGTTGGAAATAAACCAGCTAGGGCGATGGTAGCTTATCTCTAAGAAGAGATGTGGTGGCTACATGCCTCTGAACTGTTCTAAATTGTGTTACAATGAGGCTCGAAGGCCTATTTATTGTTGAGAAACAATGGAAAACCCTTCACATCCCAAAACCTAACCCTAGAAGATGAAACACCAAATTGTGGGCCCTGTTTGGGTAAATTGGTACATCAATTTTCTGGGGTCGTAACATTGGCATACAATCTCCGTTTGACGCATACAATAGCTCGTTAGAAAGATCTATCTGAGAACTACCACTTTGGGAAGGGAAACATCGGTCCATGCACCCATGTTGGCCCCAGATTTCCCAAAAACAATCGTTTAGGGCCTCAAAATGGCTCCGAAAGTTCAGGACCCGAAAAAAACTACTAAAAATAGTAAATTGTGCTACAATTACGGAAACTGAAAAACTGAAAGAGACAGCTGTGGGGGTCAAAATGGGATAGGTGGGTGGCCACAAACATCCACCTGGATCATTCCTCCCCCCTTAGAAATTAATGGTCCCCATTGCGTTGAGTTCCTCCATCTGCTGAACTTGTCCTGCAATCTTGTCCAGTAATGGTAGGAAGCATGGTTGATGACGGTCCACATTGAACACTTGGTGCAGGCGAATGAATGGAGGAATGATGTGCTCCAAATAATTATTCCCCATACTCTTGGTACTACTGTAAGGACCTTTTCAGAGTGGTCTGAGCTTTTGATGGGTTTTCTTAAGGCGTTCTTTCTGTCGATGCAACCAGACTTTGTTGCCCACTTAAAACTTGTGTGGTACCCCTATGGGTGAGGAGAAGTTATTCCTATGTTCTGTCATGACCGTATCCCTTTGTTGTTGCTGCTATGTGGAGGAACCCTTTGCGGGGGTCATGGATGTAGCAACGATCTTCCCCTTACTTTGGGGTGAACCAAACAGATGAATTTCCTGGTCTGGGAGATGAGCTTGCTGCCTTTCTTAGCAGTGATCAAAGACGTGGCAGTAGGTGGGGCTACCACCGGTATCCTGTATAATGAATCACCCAAAGAAATAATGACAGCGCAAGACCTTGAATCATACAAAAAATGTCGCCTCCACAAGTATGGTTGGCCTAATAGTACATCACAAACATCCAGAGCTGTAACATCACACAATACCTCATCTGTGAAGGGCTTGATGCTGTAGGGAAGGCGACACTGCTGCTGAACTTTGAGATCTCTTCCTTCATGAAGCCACCCGATACTGTACGACTGCGGGTGTGGTGTAGTCGGTAGGCCCAACTGCTTCACGATCTCTGCTAAAATGAGGTTCTTTGGGTTGCCACTGTCAACAATGAATTGCAGTGGTGAACCCTTCACCCACATCTATGAGTGGAAAAGACGTTCCCCCTCCTTTGGCTCTTTGGGCTCATTCTTCTAGATCTTGGCAGTGGCAAAAGTGGCGCTGGGATCTGCATCAATGATCTTCTTCCCTTTGCCATTCACCTTGTCAGGTTCTGGCTCAGGGTCGGAACATGCATCTGATTCGGAAGCCTTCAACTCGGCCACCAGCAACTACTTGGTCCGACACTCACTTGTGTTATGAGTGGGACCCTTGTGGAACTCGCACCACTTTCCAGTGTCCTTCTTCGGCTTCGTGGTGTTGTTCTTTCCTTGCGGCTTCAACGGGTTGTCTTGCATCACCCCGCATTTGCTTTGTCCTTTGGGCTTCGGATTTGCAGATCCAAAGTGTTGCTTCTTTTATTTGAACTTTTGTTCGATTTTGACAGTGTATCGGTATGTTGTGCCAAGTGAGGAGATGTTCAAGAACTCCATCTCTTCCTAGATGTATCTGTGTAGGTAGCCGCGGTATTTGAGTACTAGATGTAGCTTAGAATATTTGATATCCAACTGTGTACGAAGGGTATGAAAATGTTTGTGAACTCTGGCACATCTTGGTCTCATCCCTACTACAGTGTGGTCCATTTGATGTATTTGTCCTCATAGCTTTTGACAGGGTAGTACTGCTCGTCGATGGCATCCCAGAATCAATCCCAAGTGGGTGCGGCTGAAAATAGTGAGCTTGTGCTTTCATCCTTCTGCTCACAGTAGGTTTCCCACCAGTCCTTGATGTGGGGGGCTACTTTGAGAAGAGCAAAAACAATCTTTTCCTGACTCGAAAATTCATTAACAGAAAAATACCCTTCTAGCAGTTTTAACCATTGATCTACGACATCTGCATCTATCTGACCCTCAAATATGGGGATTTCAAAATTAACTTGTACCTTAAACGATGTGGCATTTCCAGAGTAGCTGGTGGAAGTCGATGCGTCACCTCTGGGTAGCCGCTGAAGGATCTGCGCAAAGTTATCCATCATCGCGTTCCTTTGCCGCTCAAGCGCTTCTTCGAGCAATATTTTGATAGGATCTTCTGCCCCCTCATCTTTCTTCTCATCCACCATGGGAGGCCGTCGGGATTTGCGAGGCTGGTCTTGCAATGGTTCGACCAATTCAAGCCCTAACTCCTTATATCCCGACCTCATTGGGGACATCAAAAGAAAAAACAGAGAAAAAGTAGACCAATCTGATACCACTGATCCGAATTCAAACAAGAACGCAACAAATTACAGAGATAACCATATACACAAAGATGTAGTGGAAATAATGCTTCATTTCATTAATGGAAAATACTGAAATATGCTTACAAATAGTGTCGGAAATAAACCAACTAGGGCGATGGTAGCTTATCTCTAAGAAGAGATGTGGTGGCTACATGCCTCTGAATTGTTCTGAACTGTATTACAATGAGGCTCGAAGGCCTATTTATTGTTGAGAAACAATGGAAAACCCTTCACATCCCAAAACCTAACCCTAGAAGATGAAACACCAAATTGTGGGCCCTGTTTGGGTAACTTGGTACATCAATTTCCCGAGGTCATAACTTTGGCATAGGATCTCCGTTTGACGCGTACAATAGCTCGTTAGAAAGATCTATCTGAGCAATACCACTTTGGGAAGGGAAACATCTTTCCATGGACCCATGTTGCCCCCAGATTTCCCAAAAAATGTCGTTTAGGGCCTCAAAACAGCTCCGAAAGTTCAGGACCCGAAAAAAAACTGCTAAAAATAATAAATTGTGCTACAATTACGGAAACTGAAAAACTGAAACAGACAGTTGTGGGGGTCCAAATGGGATAGGTTGGTGGCCACCAACATCCACCTAGATTAAGAGTGGTGGCATAAATTGTATGAGTTTCAAGTTTGAAAGACAGGTCAGCTTCACCAGCACAACACCTGAATAGTGGCCACTCAGCAACTGTTCTCCTTCAAAGCAGGGCCAAATGTTCTGATTCATTCCTTTTGATCATATTACTTCTTTTATGTTAGTTCTAAGTTAATAATAAAATGTTATGTCACTCAGGCATTAATTGTAATATTTTTGTAATTTTGTTTAAATACTTCATTCTGTCGAAGTATTCAGGGTTGAATCCTTGAAACAATTATCAAGCAGATTTGTACTGAGCTAGAGAATTTTTGTGATAATAAAAATTTTGGATTTAATTCATATGGTTTGTGTCTTAGTGAGTTGTTTTCATCATGTTTATTCATTATGTATTTTACATATAAATTAATTCTTTTACAATCATCCAATTGAAGTTTCATTTTGAATCCTCTGTGAAGTTGTGATTTAAATAAGGGATTAATTTACATGACTATCTATTATTGTAAATTCCTCTTTGAACCTAAATTACACTAGACCTCTGTAATAGTTTAATTATATTTTGTTGATTAAGAAAACATAGTTTTCTTAATTTCTCCTTGTAAATGGTTAAATACTCAGTTTGAATATTAAATCACTTATACTTCTCCATATTCTACTTATCCATTCCACTAAAGTCAAAATAACCATGTGCATTTAAAGAACGACCTTTTATTTTGTTAAGAATCTATCTAAGTTTAAAGCACCTATTTATAAATATTTCATTGATCATCCAATAATTTAAACAACAAAACATTATAGATTCTTTGGCATAACCAATTGACCCTAGGTTATCTCAAAGGACAACATTAGACTGGTGCCCTTGTCGGGGAACAAAGGATTGAAAGCTAAATTTCCCCCAGGGAAAAATTTTTCCCTTTCCTTTAAGGTGAATAGAGGATCAGGATATAGGTCAAAATATTTCACCTGGCAATTCCACTTGTCCAAGCTGGCTCCTTTTAAGAATACTATATCACGTTATGGTTTTGAGATTGTTAACCCTCTACCAAATCCAGAAAGACTTATTAGGGGAGCCTCTTTAAGGAGAATACATAGAACCTCTTATTCTTCTTCAACTTTACACCACGAAGACATGTCATCTGTAGATCCCTTTTCATTTGTGCCACCCCATCCTGATTGGACTGAACTACCTCCTAGGGTTTCTGAACTTCATTCTAGAGGAGTATATCTTCCATCAGTCTTTTTAATAGAATCACTTCAGTTATATCAAGTATCATCCATTCTTATCAAATCACCTTCATCTGAGGAAGAATTGGGTTTACATTTACTTGAATTCAAGCCTCAAGATTTCATTACTCCAACTCCTTATTCTATCCCATCAACCTCTACTGATATTGAAGAGACATTTTTTGTCTATTCAAATCCTTTGTTTGATTATAATGAAGAATTTCCACCAGGAGTTCAGAAGTTGGTTATTAAAACCCCTTTGAAATCCTCAATGAGGTCTCCTCCCTCTTTCTCCCCTCCACATACTAATGCTCCTACCGATTCATCTTCATGTCCTTCATTTTCATCTTCATCATCTTCCTCTAACTCATCATAATCCAATCAATCACCCCATACTCCTCTTGTTGTTATAGCTTTTCGACCCACTATGCAAGCAAGGTATGCTCCTCTAGTTCTCCCTACAAACTTGGGAAATTTTCTTGATGGATATCTAAAACATCTGCCAAGATTTAATGGAGAAACAAGTCACTCAGTAGAGGATCATGTAACAACCTTCTTATATTTTGCTGACAATATGAACATAGAGGAGGAAAATGATTATATGAGATTATGTGTACAATCTTTAGAAGAAAATCTTAGGATCTGGTTTAGGCAGCTTAGAGCTGACTATATTAGAACATGGAATGAGCTCATAACTATCTTTAAAAACCAATGGGGGGTAAAGAAATATCATGTTTACTTTCTCATTGAATTTGAAGAATTGAAGAGAAACCCTCGTGAACCAATTGTTGAATTCATCAAAAGATTTAACAAACTCTATCATAAAATGCATGTTGATTGTAAACCACCTGTAGCAACTACAAAGGTCATATTTTCCAAAGAATTTGATGATGACTTTGCAGTTGTGCTAAGGGACAGGGTTTCTAATACATTAGAAGACATGCAAACAAATTCTATAGAGGTAGAAGCCAATAGGTCAGCTTCCGGAAAGCTTAAAGCTAAAGCAGAGAAAGAAGAAAGAAAACTAAAAGCTAGGATTGATGATTCATTTCTTCCAAATCTAAGCTTGAAGAATAGAAAATTGATGAAATGACATCTTTACTTAGAAACCTCTCTAATAGGATTTCTAAAATTGAAACACAACCTAGAACTTCTCAGCAAATTGTTGTCAGACCTCAAACTCAAACTTAATTCCAAATAACTCCTCAAATGCAAATTCTTTAGAAGCCCAATTCTGATCAAAACATTCAACCACCTTTGCTAATTGATGATCAACAGTCAAAGGATACAAGCACTTTAATCGTTGAAGGTATCAATAATATTGATTCTTCAAAAGTACAAATGGAAATAGTTCCTTCATCTTCACCTTAATCTTTTGAACAAGAATAAGGAGATGCTCAAATTTCAAAATACCTAGCATTCTCTGAATTTCTAATTGCATAATTGAATAAGAGTTATGATCTAAGACTGAGATCAGGTCCTGGTAGACCTCTAGAATCTACCACCATAATTGAACCTACAATGAAAACCATCCAAAGACAAACTCCAACACCTCAGACTACAGAGTCATCCACTAAAACCTTTTCATCTAACAAGACCATTTTAACAACTTTTTATATTGAAAAGGAATTGGAAAGGGTCAAGATTCTTATACCTTTAGCTGAACTTTCCAAAAACCCTGGTTATAAAAATCAATTGTCTAAATGGATGTAGTCATCTAGTGTAAATGTTGAGGGAGATGTTATGAGGGATGCTAAACTTAGGTATGATATTATTGAAAAACAAGCTTATGCCTTAATTCAAGCCCTCAAAGCCTTTAGAACCTATATCCTGCATTCACATGTTATAACTTATATCCCTAATCATGTTGTTAAAACTGTTTTGACCCAGCCTGATATTGATGGAAGAAGAGGGAGGTGGATTGCTAAAATCCTTGAATTTGACCTTGAAATTAAGACCATAAAGCTAGTAAAAGGCCAAGGCTTGTCCAAATTGTTAGCTAAATCCAATTGCAAATTATTGAGGATAAATCTGGTTTCTGAAATGTCATATGAGGAGAATCCACAAGAACCTTCCTTGATATTTTAGGAGAATCCACAAGAACCTCCTCCTCTTAGAGAAGGGGAGAATCCACAAGAACCCCTTTCTTCAGATCAAGCCATTCTTGTTCACGTAGATCCGAAATATCTACTCTTTGATTGGTACTCTGATATTGTGCAGTTTCTTAGGGATTTTCAATGTCCAACTGATATTAATTTGAAACAGTTCAGAGCCCTGAAGCTTAAAGCAGTAAAATATTGCATTATTAATGCTAATATATACTAGAAAGAACCTCTTAATATCCTTCTTCTTTGTTTAACTGAAAATGAAACAGGTGGAATTATAGATCAGTTTCATGCAGGATTTTGTGGTGGACACTATGCCTAGAGAGAAACAACCTACAAAATTTTAAAAGAAGGTTTCTATTGGCCAACAATTTTTAAAGAAGTTGGAGCAAGAGTAAGAAGTTGCAAACCATGCTAATTATTTGCAAGAAAGCAGAAACTGTCAGCACTGACTTTGGTTCCTGTATCCATCCATGCTCCTTCTCTACAATGGGGGTTGGACTTTATAGGGGAAATTCATCCACAATCAACTAATCAACACAGATGGATTTTAACTTCTACAAACTATTTTACCAAGTGGGTAGAAGCCATACCTGTTAAAAATGCAATTGATACTGTTGTGATTAAATTTCTTGAAGAAAACATCCTATCAAGATTTGGATGTCCACATCAGATTGTTACAGATAATCCAGTAGCTTTCAACAGTGTTAACATGATTGAGTTATGTCAAAAGTATTCAACCTTTTACATCATTATACACCATACTATCCACGGGATAATGGCGTAGAAGAGTCTTATAATAAGAGCTTAGTTAAGGTCATTAAGAAGACTCTTGAAGACCATAAAAAAAAGTTGGGACAACCATCTAATCCATGCAATTTGGGAAAATAAAGTTTCTCCTAAGAGATCAACAAGAAATTATCCTCTCTAATTAGTTTATGGCAAGGAATTAGTTTTTCCTACTCATTTAGCTTTACATGTTATTGTTGGGTTGTGTTATATTCTTTCCACGACTAGCCCACATAGTTAACTGGGGGGTTAGAGGGGGTATGGAGCCCCCCTTCGTTGCGTCGATTATGTAGTGGGGGGGATCACAGGGGGTTTGAGTTGTACCCGTAACCCCACTTTATGGGCTTCAGAGCAGCACCCTAGAAAATTTTGGTTTTGGAACCTATGTTAGGTTGGGCGGATCCACCTATGCTTTTGTGCATGAATTTCACACATGTTTTTTGGATGCGATGGTTTTCGGTCCATGGTATTGGATGCGATGGTTTTCGATCCATGGTATTGGATGCTTTGGCATGTATAAATATGTATTATAACATTGAAAGAAACATAATGAAAAATCAAGCTGGTAGTCCCGGTTTTGGGATCCAGGGGAAAATCTCTGTGTATATGTGTTTTATGTGTTATGCTCTCACATTGTTTATTTTATATGTTTTAGAATTCATATGCAGGTAATTAATCATCTAATCCATGCAATTTGGGAAAAAAAGTTTCTCCTAAGAGATCAACAGGAAAGTATCCTTTCCAATTACTTTATGGCAAGGAAGTAGTTTTTCCTACTCATTTAGCTTTACCTGTTATGATATTCCTCTAGGAATCCTATGAAGAAAAAGATGATTTCTCAAGAAGGATTAATCAAATTATTGAGTTGAATGAATACAAGGATGCTAAGGAAATATCAAAATAAGATGAAATAACCATTTGACAGAAAGGCTAGGGAAAGAAATTTCAAGAAAGGTGACCTAGTGCATAGATGGGATACAAGGAGAGAAGATAAAGGCAAACATGCAAGATTTTACAATTTTGGTTCATTTAGCATTGCAGAAGTCAAAGGGAACAATACATTCATCCTACAGAATTTGGAAGGAGATTGTTCCTCATTTCTAGTTAATGAGAGATACTTGAAACATTACATTCAATATTGATTTTTCATTCATTCATCATCTGTAAATATCTAGAGAGTTTATTTAATTTTTGAAAAAATTGCAAGTGAGTATCTGTTTTAGAAAAGACTCCATAACCCGAGGAGAAGGCACTTGGATCTTCTTGTTCTCTGCATCTCATAGGGGGAAGAAATCCCCAGCTGGAGCCGAGGTTGTAACATTATTTGGTTTTCATAAGTTAGTATATTATTCAAAAATAATTTTAAAATGTTAAGTTAGGATATGGATGCAAAAGAAAGAAAAGTTAAAATGTTAGGCCCATTTAATGTTTTATAGGCATCCATATCAATAAAATGTTAGGTCTTGGCTACCCAAAACAAAGAAGGCAAAAGAGAAATAAAATGTTAGGGAAGAAAAAAAGAAAAGAATGGCTTCATTTCATATTTTTATAAATGCATAGGGTGCTAGTTAAAATGCGCCACAAGTCAAATATCAAATATTATTTTCATGTGAAGAAGATAAGGCAAAGGAGTAAAGGTTTGCTCTAAGGATTATATATCAATTATTTTGGTATTAATCCTATCCATAAGTTTTCAAAAAACCAAAGTTCCCACTCTGCTCATATTATCCTCCACCCACTTATCCCTAAGTTTTAACACCCCTTTCACACACCAAATATTCCCCTTGCACATTAAGTATTTAACTCCCGTTGGCCTCACTGAGTGTCCTGTCATGTCATGAGTTAACCCTCTGCCACCTCTCACTTCATCTCTACCCATCTCCCAAGATTTGATGGCCCGCATGACATTTCGGCCCCCCCTCACCATACAAACTTTACTGTCGGGGGGGGGGGTGTCCAAAATGGGCGGTATATGAAACCACGCCCTCCCCTATGTGTCAACGCTAGAGTTGTTTGGACCCCCCCATATGAAACCACTAACCACCCTCCCCCTCTCCGAAAAGTTGTTTCCCTCGCTCCCGATACTTTTTTCCTACCCGTTGTGCTCTTACCACTTAGCTCCTGCCACATCATTCGCCCATTAACTCCATCAAATCACATCAACTCCATCCACAATTAAGCCATTAAGAAATAAATTGGTTTATCCATTAATCTAACAGACCTGTGCTACCTTCAACGAAAAACCAAATTGATTATATAAACCTCCCTCCCACTTGTGAACAAGTTACTGAATTCATGCATTGTCATTGTTATTGATTTTTCACAGGTTTGCTCGACTAAAACTTCAACCTTATCACCTTCCAGTGACACTGTTTTCTCATTTTTTTCAACCTATTACCTATATTCTTACCTCCAAAACCTGACTCCTAACTATGTACTCAAAATCCCAATCCATCTTTCACTCTTGTTCTTTGCCTTAGCCAAGAAGCTTCCAAAGGACAAAGGACCAAAGGAACCTATCAATCCTCTGATCTATCCTCCCATAGATCTTCATCACATTCCTTTGGCTGATAGAGAATATAAAATCCATGAATATCTCTGTGAATTTGACCTTTTTGAGATGTATTTCTGGCTCGAGGAAAAGTACGTAGACAAATCTGATGACATCCAGTTGTGGGAGTCTAATTTAACCCACTATATTTTTCCTCCTACCGATATTACCCCAAAGTTTGTTAGAAAGCGTCATACAACTTATTTGCCAAGCCAATGGGGCCATCATTACCCCAAATGGAGAAATTTTGTTTACCATTACTCCTCAGGCCATAGACCAGATGATGCATGCCCCCAGAGTAGAGAATGCTACCCCATTTTCCTATGGAGCACTAATTGAACTGTACCAGAAACTGGAATTTTCCAAGAGGGTCAAAACCTTGGAACATTTCTTGACAGGAGATGCTTCATTGCCAAAGAAAAATCCTCCTTACCCCTCCTCCATTTTCCCTGAGAGATCCTAGCAGATTATTACAATTGTATCCTACCTCCTTGGCTACTACTCATATCAGTGGGTAGATGAGGCCATCATAGGATTTCTGTCCATTTTCTCTGTTGATTCTAAGCCCTCCATTGTGTTTAACTTCAGCCAATTTCTTGCAGAATCAATTCATCAACATCTTATCAAATTCCCAACTGAGGAGGTATCCAAGTATGCCTGTGTATTAGTTTATATGTTCTTATACTTTCAGGGAGACAACATCAACCTTTCTTTACAAAGCTAGATGTAGAAGGGAACCAACAATCAGTCATCTTTTGGACTACTCTGGTGATGAAGGAAGAAGAGGAATATACATATAAACAATTTACATAAATGTTTGTTCATCCAATAGTCAGTCTCCCAAGCAATAGAATAGAACCAAGGATCAGTGAGGAAATAAGAGATGTGTTGAAGCTATTAGACCAATTTCAAATAGGGGACTGGTGCCTCTACCAAAACTATAAAGAATTGAGAATATTTGGATGTGAGGTTGCACCTTACAAGCTATCTAAATTCCTCCCAACGAGGATTTTTTCTCTGGAGTACATAAGGCAGACGCTCAATATGAATGAAATCCATTGTGTTGTTGCCAAGAAGAAGTCTCAGTCCAAAATCAAAACATAGCTTGGGCCTTTCATTTGCAGTAGTAGGGTAGAAAGGGCAAAAGCAAATAAGCTATTAAAGGAAATGCATTTTAGCCTTAACTTTACTTGGTCATATGATCCATTAGGGATCATTTCTAAATTAAGAATAGAAACCAAGTCTACTCCTTATTTTCACACAGCCATGCCAGAGATAGAGAAATAAAAAAACCAGCTAGAATGGGTTGAGAATACCCTACAAGAGGCAGAAGAACAGCTGGTATCATCATCTACAGTGCAGACTCCTACCATGCAGGAGAAAACAACCAAGAGAACCAGGGAAGAAGAGTCCCCTTTAGGGGCTGACATTTTCAATGAAGGATTCAAGAGCATGTATAGAAAGAAGACCAAGCTTAGTTCCAAACTAAGCCTCAGAAAGGACTCAGAGCAGGAGAACATTCTCACCACCAATGAGCCACTTATTTCCTCATTAGTGAATGATCATACCACACTATCTCCTAGTATCTCTACGAATTCACTAGAGGAACAACATCTTATGCAGACTAGAACATCCACTACAAGAGAGACAAAGAAGAGTATAATGGAAATCACAGAGATAAAAGTAAGAAATGAAGCCTTGAAGATTAATACCTACAATCAGTTCTAGAAGCAGACTTTTGGTGCTCAAAGCAAGCTGTTGTCAACCTTTGATTTAGAAAAGGAAAAATGAAAATGACATTCCTCCATGCACAAGTTCCCCAGCCCAAGGCAACATCAGACTATAAGAAGATAGCTTTTGAGTTTGATGTAAAAGATATGCATCCCATTGACCAAATGGAGATACATAAGCAGACTGGGGAAATGATCTTTTCTATTGTCGCTAACACTGCTATGAGTTTGTCTAAACTACAGGTTACATTAGTAAATGTCCAATCATAGATGAAGATGGAGAAGGTCTCTACACTTGCCAAAGACACCAGGATTAAAACCCTGGAGGACTTGGTGATCAAAACCTATTATGACTCTTCAAACATCAACGCTGAAGAGGAAATTGTAAAGAAAAATAATTTAGACATAGCAACATTAAGGAACCAATTAAAACTGCCAGCTATAGAATATCCTCTAACTAAGGATATTGAAGAGATAGAGACATAAAAGGTAGATATGATGAAGCTCATCGTGGATCAGAGTGCACATCTCAAGTAAATGGAGATAGTGATGGAGAAGTTGATTAAGGAAAAGGAGAAAGCTGCTAAAAAGATTGTTGTCCCTTTGGAAGCACTTCCTATCATATCCATTCCTATAACCATATCTGCTACAACTAGTAGGAGATGTTGCAGATCAATTGGCCCATACAGTAAAAAACATGTCTCTCCAGATTGAAGAGATCAAAAAGTTGCAGGATCAAGTCAAACTTATACAGGATGATCAAACAAAGACTAAAATTTTTCATGCAATAGAGCTACAGAGAGCTTAAAATCAGATAGAGGCATGGAATAAGTCAACAACTAAGTCTTCTATTGGCTACAGACTGGGTCATGTTAAAAAAATCATATGGAATAATATCATTGAAGATATAGATGAAAATTGACCATGTATCCATATTATATTTGAATAGAAGGAACTTATGGAGAAAGCTAAGAAGACCATTATCACTATCAATGCTCAATTGGGAGAAATGCCTACTACAGCCAACATCATCATAAAGTTCCTCAATTCCAAAAATAGATATGAGTTGGATGATCTAGGAGTAGATGAAAGAATAGAAACCATCCTGGAGGTGAAGAAAGTTCTAACAAAGAATAACTTGTTTGTGCAACTGGCAAAGAAGTGCCACACTCTAGAGGTAGCAATTAATAGATTTTTCAATAGATTAGATGCATTGAACAAGAAAGGTCTGCCTTCACTGTTTGTAATCAATGAAAAGTTAATGACCAAAGTAGACTACATGAAGAAGCTTCAGGACATTGCCAGGGATACAACTAAGTCTTCCAACATCAAAGGTTCTATGATCGGCAAAGCTTTTTATGAATAAGTTTTATCCAACTTGAGATAAAACATAGTTTTACAGTTAAACCCACTTTTGTTCGGTATACTGAGGTAGATGAGATCTACCACAAAGTAGCAAAAATTGTTATTCCAGATCAAGAGTGGTGGGATAAATTGTGTGAGTTTCGAGATTGAAAGACAGGTCAGCTTCACCAGTGCAACACCCGAATAGTGGCCACTCAACAATTGTTCTCCTTCAAAGCAGGGCCAGATGTTCCGATTCATTCCTTTTGATCGTATTACTTCTTTTATGTTATTTCTAAGTTAATAATAGAATGTCGTGTCACTCAGGAATTAATTGTAATATTTTTGTAATTTTGTTTAAATACTTCATTATGTCAAAGTATTCAGGGTTGAACCCTTGAACCAGTTATCAAACAAATTTGCACTGAGATGAAGCATTTTTGAGAAAATAAAAGATTCTAGATTTACTTCATATGGCTTCTCTCTCTGTGGGTTGTTTTCATCATGTTTATTCATTATGCATTCTTCATATAAATTAATTCTTTTACAGTCATCCGATTGAAAATTTAATTGAATATCAATTTCATTTTGAATCCTCCGTGAAGTTGTAATTTAAATAAGGGATTAATTTATAGGACTATCTGTTATTGTAAATTCCTCCTTAATTACAGTAGATCTCTGTAATATTTTAATTATATTTTTTTGATTAAGAAAACACAATTTTCTTAATTTCTTCTTGTAAATGGTTAAATACTCAGTTTGAATATTAAATCACTTATACTTCTCCATATTCTACTTATCCATTCCACTAAAATCAAAATAACCATGTGCATTTAAAGAAAAACCTTTTATTTTATTAAGAATCTATCTAAGTTTAAAGCACCCATTTATAAACAGCTCATTGGTCATCCAATCATTTAAACAACAAAACATTATAGATGCTTTGGCATAACTAATTTACCTTAGGTTATCTCAAAGGACAACAGGTTCAATAGGACTTCATTAAGGTAAACTCAAGCCAATACATGGATCCAAATGTTCAAGGGGTAAATCAAACTAACCTCAGAGAAAAATGTCTGGTTTTGGCAGCCGATACACAACAACAGGCAGCTTATATTGACGTTGTAGTAGAGTGAAGAGGAGGAAAGGTTGGAGGGGATTTGGTGCGTAGGGCTAATTGCAATACAAAATCCTAAGAAATGATTGTTCTGACAGAAATATGGAAGAGGGAGGAAATTAAAGAGTTCAAAGAGTGGAGCACAAATTAAGG
Organism: Pinus taeda; assembly: GCA_000404065.3. Lineage (NCBI taxonomy): Eukaryota > Viridiplantae > Streptophyta > Pinopsida > Pinales > Pinaceae > Pinus > Pinus taeda. The sequence continues at coordinate 52,008 of APFE031597573.1, forward strand.
TTTCATGCCATATACCTCATGGGTATCTTTATCACCAAACAACATGAGTAAATATGTGTTGATACAAGTACTACAGGTTAATCAAATAATGCAAGTAAGTATGTTTTATACACAAGTACTATAGGTTATAGCCTAACAGAAGTAAATCCGTCTTATACATAAGTATTGTTCACTATTTAGCAGGCTAGATAAATCCATGAATCATAGAGAAACCAATAGTTTCACCCCACTATTTTAGAGAAAGAAAAACATATATGAAATGATATTTACAAAGGGGAAAACATAATGCGTGTTGCCATGATTGGAATCACCAAAGAGTTTCATTAATATTCAAAATGAGTCTCATTCACCAATCCATTTACATTTAGAAATCTACAGCTCAAGTCCCTCATGAAAAATCAATTGGAAACGAAATGGAACCAAAGAATTGGACCACTACAGGTGCAGAATTCTGGAACCCCTATTAAGTGTTTCTTCCCCCCATTTATACAGAGAAGGGGAATCTTTGAATCAACATTTACCAAATATATCATCCAAGAGCCCGCTTTCTGATTGGCTAGTTGCCTCGAACTGTGACAACTCTGCTACCTAAAATGATTCTAAAGGATTCGATAACTTTCTTGAAAATACATATAAATTATAGGATAAACAGAAATTATAGTGAAATAGAAATGAGGGAAACTAAAAGATGATGGAGGAAAATGTCCTTCTATTATTCCAGTGAAGTCCCTTGATCGAGCCATGTCTCTCTCACAAAGTGTCCCACTAGTTGCTTGGTCGGTTGTTGTCACCTTCGCCATAACTACCTGCCTTCTCCACTCTCTCGAGTTGGTAACGATCAACTATGCTTGCTTGTCATAGAGTAGAAGTAGAGTTTTTCTGGGCAGTCCTTTACATTTATGATTGAGTGGAGCTCCACGCTAAGGCATTAAGTCTTCCTAAGTGCCCCTACTAATTTACCACTGCGCCATGCCTTCATTCAATGCCTCAGTTGCTGACCCATCTGCCTTCAAAGCCATGTACCATATTGTCGGGGCATCGTTGTATCAAGACTTTTACACTAAAATGCACTACCAAATAGTGAGCCCCAATCTCCTTAGGCCCCCTTTGGTTTAGCCCCTTTCCTTTTAGTTCCTCTAGCGATTGCATGCTTAGCCAAATATCAAAGCTCCTCTTCATCAGATGTTTCCAGTCATGGTTTTTATATTGGAGCCACAACATGTTTGTGATCTCCGATTGCGATAGCCCTTCAGTGCTTGCCCCTTAGTTCCTTGGCTCTTTATATGAGTGTGGGCTAGCCCCCTTATCATAGCCTGCTAATCGTAAGTTTGCAATCGGCGATTCCTTTTGGATGCACAACACACCACAACTGTCGACCACCGATCTCCCTTCATGCTTATCCCCTGGTTCTTTTAGATCTTTATGTGACTGTGGGCCAACCCCTGTATCAGAGCCACTTTATCGCACTTTCTCATGCGTGCTCTGTGTTACAAAGTGCCGATAAGCCTCAACCTCCAACCTGCAATTGCCAATGTGATGTCATCACTGCCATGTGGCACTTCTTGAGTGGTGACATGTGTCACCTGGATATGCCCTCTTTAGACCCTTGAAAATGCCATATCTTCATGCGATGTGTCCTCCGTACTACCACATCATGATGACATCAGATACCTTGTGTCTTTATCGGATCCAATCTTGTGCTGCCATGTAGCCCCCTAGAGGAGAGAGAAAAGGCTTGCCTAAACTTGGTTTTGCATTGAATGTCTTTGTTAAGTTATTTTCGGCCTTTCCCTACATTTTAACACCAACATATCGCAACATTTTAGAGTTTTCACCTTGGCGTCCCGCTAATATGTCGATGTCTCTCTAGATATCCGATGTGTGGGCCCTTAATGCACGATGCATTTGTGTTGTTGTGATTATCGATTACCGATACAGGACCTCCGATATATCAAACATCTAACATGCGATGTGTTGATATGCCATGTGTGATGGACCCCTGATCGTCGATGTGTTATGCTGCTTGATCCTTCTGATATGAGAGTTGTGATGTTGACAATCGCTCCATTTTTGGTCCTCTATCATTTGCAATCACTGATATGCGGGATTGCTCGAACCTCTGATCTACGTGATCGATGATCACTTGTTTTCACTACCCTCCTCAACTGTTGCTTTCAAAAAACTTTGATTGCGATTTGCGATATGCTTCTAGACCTCCGATCTACAATTATTTCCTCCTTTTAAAGGTGAAAAAACCCACATCTTTAACAGGCCATATCTTATGATTCCGGGGTCCATTTGAGGAGTTTCATATACCGTTAGAAAACTAGTTCCAAGCACCATGCAATGGATGGGGTCCAATTTAGCTTTGATTGCTTCTGCGGTTTGGGAGATGACTGATAATGAAACAATGGCACACATTCAACAAATAACATCACCAAGATGGATCTGAAACTGAATTGTTTCAGCCTTCCTTACTTGGACTTCGTAAGTTGAAATTTCATACATACCAACAAGCCCTAACACCAGCTACAGATTGTGGGACTTAGACAATCGATTGTGTACTTGAAATGAGATTTTGTTTCTTCATGCAACGCCTGAGACCTAGCTATTTGGGCCACAGTATGCAAGATTCTTGGTAGTGGGAGATTTGTGATGGTATTTATATCGATCTTCCCACTTTGGGTATTTTTAGTCCCTCAGAAATACCTTGCAATCAATGTGTCTTTTCTCTCCCCAAAAGCACAAGAACCAGATAGTTGAATATGTTCTCCTCGTCTAGATAACCCAATGATGAAATAAATGTTTGCGACATCTATTTCTAGTTCTTGGTCACCAATCATGAATATTTTGTAATCCATGTCCCACCAGCTAATCAAATGTTGTAGTAACTCATGCTGGGATCTAATCCCAGGAATCTTGAAGAACTTGGGCAACTCGCATGCTCATAGGGCATCAATACAATTTTGATCCTAAGCTACTTGATGGTCTTCAGCTTCATGTACTTGTTCTTTCCATTCAACAACCATTTTAGACTCATTATCCTATGGAAAATCATTAAAACAACATTTCATGAGATTCCAGGGAGACAAATTTGAATAAAAACCATTCAAGATGGAGGATTTCACAAGACATTTTTACCTCAGTGCCAGTGTGACTATGTGTGAATTTTCACGTGCTGCTAGTGCGATGTCCTAGTTGAACACAACATGATGAATAGGGGTTCAATGGGTAAAACAAGCATTGATCGCCCTTTACATGAAATTTTTGCAAATCCTATTTGCAACTTAATCTATTGAAGAAAATGCATGAAATGAGAACCAATATGAAGGGAAGGGATAGATCTCTTACTTGTAGCAAACAAATCAGCGAATGTGTCCAGGATTGATCATACTCCTTGCATAAAAATCGAGGTAAAATGAGGTAAAATGCTATCAAATTTCCAAATTCGTGAAATGGTAAAACTCATTTACTTTTTGGGATTTTTATAAGTTTTAAATAGTATTTTTTACCAAAATTAAGGCATATTTCACTCATTTTTAAATATTTTTCCTCGAAATTGGTAATGTGCATTCCTTGTGCAGTGACAGGTCATGCATACTTGGTGAGAGTGATTTTTATTTATTTATTATTTTAATATATATATATATATATATATATATATATATATATATATATATATATATATTTTCCAACAAGTTTTATTTTATCACTTTTTTGAACTTGTCAAACACAAATGAAAAAACAACCCCCTGGAGTCATCTTTAATATCTTTTCTACAATATTCCTAGGGAATATTTAGAGTAAATAACAAAGAAAACATAGACATAAAAACCATGAAAATCAAACACATGAATGAGTCGATGAAATTACACAAAAAAAATTGCTTTGTTGATCCATTTTAATATAATATGAAGAGGGTAGAATGAGATGCTGGAAAGAGCGCACCTGGGCTTGCTCCAGGCAAGCTAGCTAAGCCCAAATGAATAATAAGAAGCCCCTCCAAAATCTGATGTGGCTCTCTCCTGGCTTTGTGCTGAAACTGTCAAGAAATATGTTGTTGGCTATGAAGAACTACTTTTAGGGCCTCCTCTGGTGCTTGAAAGAATCCAAGAAATTAACCCTGAGCTCTCCACCAAAAACCCATGAAACCCCGCGAAGGAATTGGCCAAATGTTAACCTTTTAATTTCGGACCAAATTTCCCCTAACTCTTCTTATTGTTGGGAGAGTTGGGACCCGTGTTTGACCCCTCAAATATGCCCAAAAAATTCTACAATTTTGAGATATGATGTCCTTGTCAAAAACCTAGAAAAACCCAGAAAGGGTTTCCTTTGGTTCGAAACTTAAAAATTTGACCCTTCAAAGCTTGGCCCTCCACCAAGAATTTTGTTATGATGGTTGCTCCTATCAATCTCTGATCTCCAAACTACAACAATCCTCCTCCAATGGCCCTCCAAATGAAATCCCAACAGCTCAACTCCTAAATCCTTCTCTCAAACCTCCCCACAATCATCTCCACCAATGATTGCGCAGGCCTTGGACAAGTCTACATAGGCCCAACCAAAGAAATATGTCTTGCTAAGAAGGGCACCCTCAACTCCCATAAATCCTCTTCCTTCACATGCAATTTGGACAAGGAATTTCCCAGTAATGGTATAGACTCTAATTTCATTACCCCACTTCACCAAAGAATTGTGTGGTTCTTCTTCTGCGTCTAGGATGAAGCTAAGGTAAGTCGTACCACCTTAGACTAGTCCCGCAAGTCTCCACAAAGTCGTGAAAATACCTCCCTGGGGTGAGCTTTACCCTTGGAAACCTCTCCTTCTAAAAAACACTTGTGACCCAACTAAACAACTAAAGCAACAATGTGTAAATATCAAATTATCAAAAGGTCCCCAATATTGCCTTCAACCCTCTATTTATAATTGTTGCCTCACCTTTCCTTGTGGGTCCCTCATCCAAATATTTCGACCTCCTTTCCACAAAATCAATTTTTCCTCCAAGGGGTGTGTATTGCATGAGGGGTAGCCCCCGTATTCCATTAATATTGAAGTTTTCGATTTCTACTAAGTCCCATGTACCAAAAATCTCTCCAATGCTTAGATTACAAAATTTTTCTATGCTTAGCACTTCCCAAATAAACTTAGTTAATCCTGTTAAATAAAAAATCAAAATTGGGGATATCACAGTCCTCCCTGCCAAAAATTGCTTGTCCTCAAGCAATGCCTGAACAAGCACACTCTTTGGTTATTGATCCCCAATGTCAGTACAAAATATGCTAGGGTCCTAGATGCGCCACTAAATCATCCTCGACTTTTGCACTGTCCTGTCATGAAGGAATCCCTCAATACCAAGATCCCAAGCCATCCTGTCAAACATGAAGCTCCCCTTTCTCCATTAACTACCATGTCAGGTATAAGTACCAAAAGCCCTCCGCATACCATCAATTAGTAGGGAATCATGATAATGTGGCACCATGTCCAACCCCTAATGAAGCAACCCTACCAAGTAGTCCATCTCATACACTCCAAGTGTAAACTCCTGAAGATACCACCCAATCCCTATGGAGATAAAGTCTTGCTCACATGAGCTTCTCTAGATATCATCCTGGTGACCAACGTTCCATGCTAATGAAGTTACCGACACCATCAATGACTCATTAAAGGCCAATGGAAGATCTAAATGATCTCCCCATGTAGTAGCCAACTCATCCCTATAGGTCGTTGAGCTGTGAAGTACTCTGTTGCTCAAGTCCCCTTCTAGTCTCAAAAGGGTGCCACCATGTTGTTGTTGGGCACTCTGACTATGACATACTCCCCATCATGACCAGACTGTACCCTCCTCTCCTAGGACCTGATGATGAAAAATCTATGAAGGCCAAGCTCATCCTGCCCAGTCATCTCCATGATGCCAATGTCTACCCATCCACTGCCAATCTTGGTCCTGAGTAACAACATGATAAATCTGCCTCGCCATATTGTGGAGGTCTCAGTGATCCCCCATGTGTCAAATCCAACATGAACTAGATCACCCTATGCCATGTCTCTGATCATCACAAAGTGGAGTGACCTATAAGCTAACTGAATCCCCAGATCCCATAACAATATTCACTGTGACATGGTCCTGATGACTGTTGGAACCCTCCTATTCCATATCTTTGCTCCCTGTGTGTTATCAATGTATAGACTCAACACATTGTGAATCAACTAGGTGAACTCAAAATTTCCCTGCGCTTGCCATACGAAATCATGAAATCTATGATTCTACCTCCTCAAAGCACACCCCGCTATTGCCTAGAGTCTAAACATATTCCTGTAGATGAGGTCTATCATCCACTGCACCTCATGCTCATATAATGCCTCAGACTGTCTCGCTGCAAGTGCACCATGCAACTCCCTCGCAATCATCCTCCCAAGTGTGAGCCTAGGGGTGGAACATATGCTACCTCGACAGTAAACCATGACATCTCTAAGTTTGTATCTCTCAGCTCGTGCACCCACCAAATGTCTCAACTAGAGAGTCTCCCTCTTGCCCATGACTGTGTGTCATCCATCTGCCTAGGGTGAGCCTCCCATGTTTTGCTGCCTGTCCTGAGAGCATCAAAGGGAAACAACCAAATGCCCTGCAACTGTAAGAAATACTGGAGTGTGATATGTGGGTAAGTCCCCAAGGGTATTACCAAGAGTTTGTCGGGATGCTGATAAGCCAATCGAAGACCTGTCTCCATTGAACATGTTGTTCCAATATGCTCAACAACATTCCCATCGATCCAGGGTGAGTTGCTCCTGATGGTAAATATAACATCCATGCCCATAAGTCTCCTTAGAGGCAACACTTCAAGCCCATTGTGTCCCACCGTATGTCACTACATACCACCAATTATCCCTATACTCAATGTGATGTGAGTTGCTCCTCCTACTCCACAACGCAATCCAGCACACTACGACACACAGCAATGCACCTCCATGTCCACTTGCCAACCACCGCTCAACATCGTATGCTCCTACGCATCCCTGGGTGTCATGGCCTAAAGTTGTGATAGTACGCTTCGGCCTACACCTGATTGACATCATCACCCCTATAGTCACATCACCAAGTCCTCTGATGAATGGATCTCCATAATCTCAGATAAGTGGATCTCTCCTCCTAATCCTCCCTAAGATATCTAACATGTGAATATTCTTATGTACCTATGGGGTTGTCCCTAAGGTGATGCTCCTTGGTGACCATTGTGCCCCATATATACATGGGAAATCCTCCTCTCCATATAAGGAACTACCTGGTGGCTTTTTGATAACACCATTTCTGACAACCTCCTGCTAAGGTATAATGATCATCTTATGCCCTCAGACATGGCCAACATGCCAAGACAACTCATCGAGTCTTCTTGTCCCTCTATCAACTCGACCCTTCATGGGTGTTGCCCAAAACTCTGGTGGGAATATGAAAATGGGGGTGATTCCAATGATTAGATCCACCATCCTGCTACTACCCTGACTGACCCAATCCATGGAGTGGTGGGAAGTCCCACCTAGGTCACAACGATGATCCAACCCTCAAGCCCCTATGGAAAACGATAGCCCTTGCTGAACTATGCTCCTAGCCATGGATGTATCTAAAAACCTAGTCAGCCCTATTAGGTACCAACTAAATAAATCATGCCACCCAACCCCGTGAGAGGTATAAAATGAAAGGGTACCCAAATAGTAGCAATTCCATCATGTAAGTGTTGTACCCTGCTCAACTCATGTCGCCTCATCTCGTTGGCCCAGTCAACATATACAATCTCTCTATGTAACTTAGGCACTCTCCCTCCAACGTGCATAGGTAGCCTAACAGTCCTGCAAGCCCCATCTATGTAAGCCTGAACACAGCTACTAAATGGAAGTATTGCAACTCTTCCTATGCATCGATCTGCTCCACACAAATGGCAGACCCAAAATATGATTTTCCATCCTCCTCCATCATGGCCTTAATCAAAGTCTCGAGCTACCCCACCACAGATACCTCCTCAATCATAACATCCTCATCTAGCTCACGCTTCTCAAGGACCTCACCATGTTGTTGTATGTAGCTATCATCTGGGAACTCTATCACAGATCTGGATACTTCTATGCCTACTGGCACCCCGTGAATGGATGGTCCCATGGGTGTGTGCCCAACTGTCTCGACCAATGTGTCAATTGGGTCTAACAAAGGAAAATCCCATAAGGGTGGCTCCTGTGTCACGCTATGTGTATCGACATGCTCCTCAAAACCCTGCGTGGCCTCAACCTTATGTTCGACCTCCTCATCAGTCTCATGATGTCTAAAACCAGGTGTCCACCAGCAAAATCGCCTCTGGGTCTCATCCTCTAATTGCGACCTCTACATGATGGTCCAACCCTTGAACTATAATTCTCCTTCTCCTATTCATCCAAGGAATTAGGCATAGTAGGATGGTCAAACTAACCATACGTGTGGGTGTTGTACTGCTAGGATGCGCGTGTATGTACTTGGATTCTATGTTGGTTATGTATCAGTCGTTGCATCTCCTCTAGAATCTGTTGGTTCTGCCTCACCAATTGTTGGCTCTACCTCTTTAACTCCTCCATGATCTTGTTATCCTCCCCACAACTTTCCAAGATCATGCTTTGATATGACTGTAATATTCCTAGGAAATCTTTACAGTAAATAACAAAGCAAACATAGAAATAAAAACCATGAAAGTCAAACACATGAATTAGTCCATGAAATTGCACCAAAAATTGCTTTGTTGGGTCATTTTATTATAATATGAACATGGTACAATGAGGTGCTGGAAAGAGTGCATCTGGACTTACTCAAGGCAAGCTAATTAAGATCAAATGAATAATAAGAAGTCCCTCCCAAATCTGATGTGGCTCTCGAACTGTTGCTAGGGCTTCCTCTGGTGCAAGTTTGCCTCATCACTTTCATAAAAAATACTCCCACTCTTGTTTGCATCCTTATCTCGGGCTTCCTCTCGTGCAAGTTTGCCTTATCACTTTCATAGAAAATACTCCCACTCTTGTTCGCATCCTTATCTGGATAGCAATCAGAACATTTAATTGACGGTGCCTATATTGGTTCGATTGCCAAATATTCCGTGAATCAGTAATTGAGATAAATTTAGGGTGCAAACAAAACGTCCCAGTTATGTGGGACTTTTATTTTATTATTGATATAAATGTTTAATAATTAAAAACTTATCAAAGTTAAATTTATAATCAATCTAAAACCATTAATATCAAGCAGGCTAGGCTAGTGTATGTATTGAAAAATTATTTTATCAAAAACAAATTTATTATCAATCTAAAACCGATAATATCAAGCAGGCTTGTTTATGTATTGAAAAACGACGTCAATAGATGAAATCACGTTCCCCAAAAAATTATGCATAGTTTTGAATTCAAAATGATCACCATATGTTTTAATATAAAATAAAATATCTTTATTTTCATATACCACATCAGTCTTTACTCTTACTCGAGAAGACGGATCCATTTGATATTAAAATAGTACATGTCAAATTGACCGACTAGACGATAGTAATACAAGCGCATAATCTCCTCTGGAGTGGTGTAATTAGTATACGGATAGAAGTCCAACAGTAAACTAGGATAATATAATGCAAAAAACCATTCGCAGATTTTCACCTCGCCTCCATAATGGATGACGAAGGATCGGCAGCTGCAGAGTAGATATTCAGATCTATGAAAGGGGGTCTTGTGGGCGAAGCAAGATCTATGAAAGGGGGGGTTGTGGGCTCAGGAAGATGTTCTTTCTCAGATGTCAACATCGTCACCACACGAGACATTGAAGGCCTCAACGCTGGAGCTGCCTGAATGCACAGAAGACCAATTTTAATGATCCTAATCCCTTCCTCCCAAGAATAACTACCCTCCAATGCGGGATCCATAACTTCCAAAGCTTTCTCTGCGTTATACAGTTTCCATGTCTGGTAATTGACCAATATCAACCACGCATACAACTTGAGTTAGCAACGAATTATAATTATAACAACATGTTCGCAAACATCTACTTCAAAAGATGAGATCCACAATGGCTATACCAGTTCGATGAGAAACTCCGTGTCTTGAGCTGAACTCTGATTCTTTCTTCCGCTGATAATCTCAAGTACCAGCACTCCAAAGCTGAATACATCCGCTTTCTCTGTTAGCTGTCCGCGGTACGCGTACTCAGGTGCTATGTAACCACTTTACAATAGTGTGTACAATGAGATCTCAATATCTTAATAACCCTATGAAATTTATATGAACGATATTGGAGAGAGAATACTTACAAAGAACCTGCAACTCTAGTGCTGACATGGGTTTTATCGTCTTCAAACAGTTTGGCTAAGCCAAAGTCTGTGATTTTGGGTTTGTGTTTATTATCGAGTAAAATATTACTTGCTTTAATATCTCTATGAATGATTCGAATTTCAGATTCTTCGTGAAGATAGGCCAGCCCTCGTGCAGTTCCAACAATGATTTCGTATCTCTTTCTCCAATCAAATAAATGGCGTTTTTCTATATCTACAAAACATACACCAAAATTATTAGCGAGGTACGAAACAAACTCAAAACTAGAACAAATCAGGATCGGTGCAGCCATTAAAGAGGGAGAAGGTACCGAATATAATATTGTCGAGGCTACCGTTCTTGAGGTATTCGTATACTAGTAACCTCTCTGAATTTATCACTGAGCAACCAAGCAGTTTCACTAGGTTTCTGTGCTGAATACGACTGATCAAATTGATTTCATTCAGAAATTCGACATCTCCTTGACTTGAGCCTATTTTCAACCGTTTCACCGCAACCTGTCTGCCATCTGGTAGATCCCCCTGTTGATCAAGAAGCATCATGCCAGTTGAGAATATTTCTGTGGTTTAATCATTAACAATGTTATCTACATTTAAATAAATTGAACTGGATGTAAAACCAAACCCTCACTTTAAAGACGGATCCAAAACCGCCTTCGCCAAGCTTTCTCTCTGCCTGAAAATTAGACGTGGCCCCTCTCAAAGTCTTGTACTTGAAAATAAGTTCCGGCTTCGCTATACTCGCAGACAAGCTAATTGCTCCTTCGCCTTCTGCGAAAACAGTTCCAAAGCGATTTATTATCTTGAGAAAAGGAAATAGGGAAACGGTTCATAATATCATTGAATCATCTAGAATTTCAAGACCTCTCATTTGAGAAATATGTTCCCAATTTTTCCCACGAGAGAAAATTTTTAGCTTGCAAAGGGTTATCGCGGCAATTAATCCAATCGTAGCGGCTGCTACTCCAAGAATTACCCGAAGCACGTTGGATCTTTTTGCTTCTACAAATTTACACCAGGAATCTCACATAATTTGCACAAGGAATCTCAGATAATTCACACAAGGAACCAAAGAAATCACCAAAATGATTTTTTTACAAAATCCCCAAGATATTCCTGTTAATGATAAACTATGTGAAAGAAGATAATTATAAACTACGTGATACTATGTTTAAGAAGAGACTATGTTAAACTATGTTGTATTTCTGATAATCATAAACTATGTGATACTATGTTAAAGAAGATATTCCTGTTAATGATAAACTATGTGAAAGAAGATCATTATAAACTACGTGATACCATGTTTAAGAAGACACTATGTTAAACTATGTTGTATTTCTGATAATTATAAACTATGTGATACTATGTTAAAGAAGATACTTGATATTGGAGGGCTTTCTGTCGGCGAGGGCAACGGTGATGGTGATGGTGATGGCGACGGCGATTGATTGAAAAATGGATCAATCTCGGAACGCAAGTAGCAGTTCACAGATCCGAATTGTGATCCAACAGCTCCAGGTTTGCAGTACTCATGTATATCGGACAATGCAAAGTTCAGGCACGCCTCGCAGTCTTCTTTGGACAGAGCGTCCCAACACTGCGCCAAGCTGTAGATAGTAACTGTGGAATTATAGGGCGCAACGTCCGCAGCAAAAAGATTGGGACTCTTCGCAGCCTTAAACAGAACATTTTGGAGCAGGTAAGTAATGGTAATTTTGAACTCTGTCTGATTGTTTTCCCTGGTATTGCACAAAAGAGAGTTTTCTGCACTCTCATTAAAATTGTTGGAAAAACTATGATTGTCGTAACGTAATAAGCAGGCATCTAGTATAATGGACGCAGAAGTTTGGTTGCATTCTCCAACAATACGAGTGCCTATACCAGTGCCGGATATAATCGCGGTTTTTGCAGTGGCCACGCACTGTTTGCAATCGGAGGAGTTTAAATCTCCCCTGCATTGGGCAAACCCATAAACTGTACTGTGGCTGTTTTGCCCGCCATCATCACTAGATGTATTGAATCCACTCGTAGACGAGTTCCCCGCCAGTGACTCCAGAACCTGGTTTAGATTACTCTGAAAAGCGCTACCGTTGGTATATTCGCTATTCTCACAAAACCGTCTAACGGGAATATTGAACGGATCAGCAGCTGAAAGGGGCATAAGCATACACACACTTACCATAAGGAAGAGGCTGCTAATTAGCTCTTTCATCTTCATCGCCATTGTCCAGGCGTTCCCGCAACGTTTTCCTCTATTCTAATTAGATGAGTAGAGGTGGGTCGGCAATGGCTTTGGCAAGTTGAAGTTACTGCATTCACCTACAAGTTCCAGATATCCCATGGCCCTTTCAAGGTCTTCACAAGTGCAGCCCTTGTCTCGATTGCAGATTCACGTAACATTCGAACGTGGCTATTTGGACCCACTTTCCCATGTCCGTTGACTCTGTGGATCGAGACAGCATTGCTGAAGTTTTGAGACTCTTTCTGCACTCTCATAGGATTCTGATACGTCATGGCTGAGATCAGTGTTTTAAGACAGGATGATAGGAATTTAGCAGCATAACGTGAAACTATTTAAAATTAAGAACGCAATGAAAATTAGCGCCTTTAAAGCATCTGTGACTCTTTGGAAAGCGTTGGGACTCTTGGAATTTCTTAGGTGTTTGACTTTGACCATTCGCACAACTTTTAGGCAAAGTGTCAGTGTGGTCGCTTGATTCACACCGTGAGTTCAGTGCTTCATCGTGAGGAAGCATGTATCCTCTTCTTTTTTATTCCTGATCAATGAAATGAAATAAGATTTTAAGGTTTATGAGACTAGTTTATGAGATTAGATTATTAGTTTTTTGTTTTCTTTAATTGGATTGTTAGTTTATTAAAATGGATTAGCTTTTTGCTTTTTGTTTTTTTTAATTGGATGGTTATTTTATTTAAATTTGGATGGTTATTTTATTTAAATGGATGATGAATTAGTTCATCACACTATTAGTTTTTTGTTTTTTGTTTTTAGTTTTTTATAATTTAATTTTTTATTATTATTTAAATTGATGATGAGTTGGTCTGGTTTTAACTTTTTCTTCCCATAACTTTTTCTGATGTCTTTGAATGCATAACATTCCAAAATGAAATGCTTTTCCAATTCCCCTATCCCAAACATGTAAAATATATACATTTGTTCTCAAGCTTTTTTATACCAAAGTTAATGCTAATTGTTCATATTATTAGTCTTTAATTGAACAATAAAAACTTTTACCTTGCATATATTTGATTTAATATTTAAATCAATTTACAACTTATTCATTCTTTCTATGTTTCCATCTTATTAATAAGTACTATATATTCGATCTAATATGTAAATCAATTTACAATCCCGTATGTGTTACCTATTAAATCAATTTACTAATTATTCATTCTTTCTATGTTCCCAACTTATTAATGGGTGCTATATGTTCGATTTAATACTTAAATCAATTTACAATGCAATATGGGTTACCTAATAAAGTACTTTCTTCACGTTGGACTTCTTAAAGCGATAATTTAAATAAATAATTTAAAATTTATTTTAAACAATGTCAATTTCATAATGTCTATTGTTTCAAATTAATTTTAGATATTTTAAAAACAATAATATAAATATAATTTTTTTAAATAATATATGTTTGAAAGTAAAATATTTTAAATATAATTGAAATTAAAATATTTTAATTAATATGCATTGAGGTATTTTATAGTATGTCAATTTCATAATGTTTAATGTTTAAATTTAGTTTTCACCACATAAGGTCTATGGTATATATAATTGGATATTTTATATATATATATCACTGTTTATACTTCACATGTGTATAGGGACACTGTATTTATACATCAAAAGTCTGTGACTTTGTGGATGGAAACAACATTGGTTGAAGTTTTGAGACTATTTCTGCACTCTCCATGGCTAAATTTACCAGATAGAATTCTCATACCTCATGACTAAGATCAAGATGATAGGATTGTAGTAGCATAATGTGAAACTATTTAAAATTAAGAACACATAATGAGTTCTGGTTGAAAAAAAAGATAGCCATTTTACATCATCATATTTTGTGCTATTTGGGAAGCGTTGGGACTCTTGGGGATCAATATCATAGGATTTTAGCAGAATAACATGAAATTATTTAAAATTAAAAACACACAATGAGTTTTGAATGAAAAATAAGATAGCCCTTATACATCATCATATCTTTTTTTTTTTACTATTTGGGAAGCGTGGGATTTTTGGAATTTTTTTTGGTGTTTTTTTAATTGGTGAATGATGTGGAAAATATTTAAAGGAGTTTGGGAAAAATAGGTAGTTGAGTTAGGTTGGGACTTTTGGATTTATTTATTGGTGAACCATGTGGAAAATACCTAAATAAGTTTGGGAAGAACTGGTGTAGTGGAATCAGATTTTGGAATTCCAAGTCTTCATAAACATCATGGCAATATGTTAGCATCATTATCAATTTGAAAAAGAAGATAGCCCTTTTACATCATCATATTATTTGACTATTTGGGAAGGGTTGGGACATTTGGAAATTTTGGAAATTGGTGAATCATGTGGAAAAGACTTAAAGAAGTTTGGGAAGAACTCGTGATGGAATCAGGTTGGGACTCTTGGAATTTTCTTTGATGTTATTTTATTCGTGAACCATGTGGAAAAGACCTAAAGAACTTTGGGAAGAATTGGTGTAGTGGAATCAGATTTTGGAATGCGAGGTCTTCATAAACATCATGACAATATGTTAGCATCATTATCAACTTTAATAAGAAAAAGGTTGAATTGCAAAAAGCTAAAAAATAAAATAATGATCCCAGTATTTTTAATCTAATGTTAAAATATCATTCATTGACTTATGAACAATGATGAAAGAAAACAATTTTGTACTATTTCACCATCATAGTTCCATCTTAAGTACAGATCTAACATGAGGATCAAATTTCTTCACGTACAAACTTATTTAGAGTGCCAAATACAATGTATTATTTTTTCAAACTTATCATCATCATGAAGCTTCCAACTTGTTAATGTAATCCCAAATTCTATTATTTTTATTGTAAAATTATTCTAGTATGGCTATTAAGCCATGTAACAACACCTAGGTAAGATATGATTCTTCTCAAAGGGTTTCACTCTAGGAATTTTTTTAGCCTAACCAAATTATTTGTGTTTGTAAATGTGAATAATTGGCAGAGTTTTTCTCCAAAATATACCCCAAAGCTAGGGTGGAAATCATTGTTAGTTTTTGTAGCATCGGATGGCGTTCTAGTCTCAAACTTTGTGGAAAGGCTAAAACATAGGAGATCTCTAAAACCTAGAAGTCGTTTATAAAAATTCCACTTAGACACAACTTAGTTAAATTAATTAATCGATAATGCTGATTATAACCCTATTTTATGGGAATCATCAGAATGCAACAGAACCAAGAACAAATTGTGCGAAACTGACCTTGATGATGAAGTATTCCAAGCGAACTCCACCAGACCCCATAAAAATCCTCCAAAACTCTATGAGCCTAATGATGTAGTCTACCTCCCATAACCTTGGCTGTCACAATTCTTGGAAATCCATTCTAATTACGTCATAAGGGAAATAATGACTTTAGAATCCCCATATATGGAAACGCTTGTAAATCCAATCTAGGAAGCACAATAGATAGTGCCCCATAGGGCCAAAAGCTCGACCCTAGTATTCGAAACGTTTCCACCAAACCAAAGGAATCTGAAGAGATGATGAGGTTCTAGATAAATGATCGTTATACAACCACATGACCCAAAGGAACTGGCTCCATCAAAGAAGCCAACTAGAAAGGAAGACCAAAGATCAAAGGAGGAGCGAGAGGGGTGAGGAGAAGGGAAGGGCTCAGGAGAAAATTATATAAAGAGGGCCAAGATCGAAGAGTTGGTTCTGTAGACAAAAGACTACGACGAATCAAATATCAATGCATTAGGTGCTCTCGAGACTCCCCATAAGAGAAAGCATGGAAGGGTCCTGAGGGATTTATGCACAACAAACCAATGATGGAGGTAGTGAGGGATGTGATCCTAGATTGGGACAACTAGGAATTCTAGGAGATTGAGGAATTCAAATATATAATTGTAAAACACAAAGATCCAACTGATTTAAATCAAATTGTTTTGTGTTCCCTTTAACATATAGAAAATTGTCCAGAGTTGAGAATCCATCCCACTAGAGTGTGTTAAAGCGAAAGGGAACCATATATCTCTTCGCCATTTTTTAATAGTTGATCCTATTCCAATTTTATTATAGGTGGTTGTATTTGTATAAAAGGGCAACCCTTATCTCGATTGAGGGTTCTCGAAACCTGCATACATTGATGCTTGGCCCACCATTTTTGTCACTCTTTGAATAGAAGGACATTGGAGTTATTATGAGAATTGTTGATTGTCAGAAAACTTTTACAACATATAACTTATTCTATACATGGTACATTGTGACATTTAATATTTCTCCTTTGTCCTGGCTCCATTTAATGCAGAGTTGAAGGCATGGAATTTGGACTATCTGTGTGTCCTATGCTAACACATAAATCGAGGATGGAGCAAGTTAGATTTGAGAAAGTTATTTTTGAAGTGTTAATAGAGTGGAAGCCTTATTACCATGTAAAAACATGGTTTAAGTTTTTATAAAATGGGAATTTCAGTGTATATGATATGGTCCATTTAGAAAAATAACCATATATATGTGTGTGTGTGTGTGTGTGTGTGTGTGTGTGTGTGTGTGTGTGTGTGTGTGTGTGTGATTAAAGAAGTTATAAGTTGTCGAGTATGAAAATATTGACTTCCATTATGTGATTAAAGATGTTGTAAAATTCATGACAATGACTTTAAATATTTCATTATAAATATTGAGTTATTTAAAAAAATTGAAAAAAAGTTTAAAAATATATATATATATATATTATGTCATTATTTCTAGTTAATAATTAATTAAATGTTTTTTAATTTCTTGAAAGTTTAGGATTTAAAAAATAGTAAAATTTGTTATAAATTAGCGATAAATATTATTAAAGTTAATAATCTAGAGATAAATTAAAAGTAACATAAAAGTTTGAAAACTAAAAGTATTAATTATACAATGTTTTGAATTATTATATATAAAAATAAAAATAAAAATTTATGGTATTATTATAATAATGTTAAGAGGAGTGAAATGATAATTTGGATGTATAATGATGATGTGTATGATGATTAATGCCCACTAAGGCTTATATAGTCTATCAGACCTTAATAATGTAATAGATTAAATATGATTCTTTAACATCTTATTTATATGGGCAAAAATAAGTGGGAGAAGGTTTGCAAATCACCATTTTTTTATGACTTAAAATGTTAAGAAGGTTGCTAAAGGACAATAGCTCTAGTGGTAGCTAGAGGGTTTAATTTCCCCCTCCACATGAGTTGTAGTATTTGAAAACATTTTAGACTGTATGGAAAATTTTGAACAAGTTGAATGCCTAGTTGAATGCCTTACTAGTAATTCCTATAAGTTTGAATGGGATTGAATGTGAGTATAAGGTGGAAAATCTACGAGAAAGTGCTTTAATGTGATTATAAAATGGACAATCTAGGAGAAGATAAATTTTAATATAAGATAGACAGTATAAGATAATTTTTTTTAATGTGAGTACAAGATTCAACCCTCCTAGGCTTGGTGGAAAACTCTTTCATGTAAATATAAGATGGAAAATATAAGATAAAATGTTTTTTATCTTCAACCCTCCTATTATTGGTGACAAAATCTTTCATCCCAAAGTGTTTTGAGAATTCGCCAATGCCTGCATAAGTGACAAACTCTTTCATCCCATGGTGTTTTGAGAATTCACCAATGCCTAATTTCATTATGAAGCTCATTAGAATTGGTTCTAATATTGGAAATGTTCATTTTCATCTTAACACTAGTTAATACAGAGAGATAATTTTGGTTTTCCAGATTGGGGTTGATCACCTCCTTATAATATTGCACTTTCCTATTTTCCCTCCAACCCTTTATTTTTCCACATTTTTTCTTTAGCTTTGGAAGTAATTGTTTGCCCGATTGGGGTTGATCACCACCTTATAATATTATATTTCCCTTTTTTCCCTCCAACTCTTTATTTTCCCACAATTTCTCTTTAAATTTGGAAGCAATATTATTTTTTATATTATCTAAATTATGTAAGATGATCTCCTCTTTATTCCCCAATGGTCTAGTGAAGATTGGGCATCCTTATGCCACCCTCGCTTCAATCGATGGTGGAGGTTTTGGCTAAAAGTAGAAGCAAAATTAGGAAACCTAGAAGCAATTTTAGGAAACCCATTTGCATCCATATTGTATAACTTCTTCTTATATATAAGATACCTAGTGATTAAATGAAATATTGAAACAAAATTAAAAGAGGAAAATAAATTATTTATAAGGTGAACCATCCCCTTTTATTGATCTCTTGTGATACCTTTTCACTTGGTAATGTTCTTTTAAGATTTCCCAATGATTATGATTTATATGCTTTCATGATACGTTTGGTAAAGTATAATTGGTAATGTTTTTGTGTTTTATTTTAATTTTAATTTAACTAATAATATTTTTAAATGAGATTTATTTTATTTCTAATTTTATTCAATTGGTAATGTCATTATATGATATTTGTTAAGATATAATTTTGGTAATGGTTTTAACAACGTTTTAAAGTTAGAGAACTACATATTCCACAATTAGGAAGAATGATTAAAATGGATTCAAATATTCTATAACAAGAACAAAAAAGTAAGACATGCAACAAGTTAATATGTAAGAAGTTAATGTTTTCATATGAAATTTTTGGGAAACACTTTTACATTAATGTTTATTGTGATTTATATTTTTGTATAAATATTAATTTTACTACTGTGGACTAAGTTTTTTTTTTTTTTTTTAACAAGATCAGATACTTATATATTATAAAACAACGAAAATGGGACTATGTCCCAGTACATATGGAGAGAGGAACTCAGTGGAATTAAATAAAAATGGGAACGCATTCCCAATTTCCAATTCACTGTTCATGTTTCTTGAAATTTGAAAAACATACCAACTATATTGTTGGAGGAATTGGCCTAACAGGAAGCAAAATTTACATTGCATGGATAGTTATCTAAGGAATCATCAAAATTGATTAACAGAGTCATCTGGAGGCTGATATTTTTTATCATTGAGCTTGGTTGATGCTTCACCTTGCTCGCTTTGGTTCAGAGTCCTGATGTAACTCACTGCTTCTTCTAGGTGGTGGCATTTCTCTATGAGCCCCTCAATTTCGGCTTTCTGTTTCTCGAATTTCTTTTTCTTTGATTTGTTTTCAGACTCAACTTCAGCCTTGAGTTCATTGAAGTATTTGATAAATCGTCCTATCATGAAGCAATGCGCCTTGCAGAGTGCACAATTGTTGTTGGTCTCAATCTGGTCCAATGGGTTAACAGACATGATTGATGCTAAAGGAACTGTCTCCTTGTGCTTGAATCGATGCTTGACCTATGGTCTTCTGAAGGCATGAGGACAAAGAGCAAAGGTTCTGAAGGTAGTGTCTAGGAAATTCCAACTCATCAAAACTCTGCTGGGGGCCAGGGAGAACTTGGGATGCATAAATACTTTGAATGCTGGCTAGAGTAGATTCCTGTAGGGGAGAAAGCTGATGGAAGAGAAGGAGATACAACGTGAAAAAATCAGTCTATTAAAGGGGATAGAGACTATAGGCACTGATGTGAGTGAGAAACAGAGAGGATGAGGGAAAGTTTGGGGGCAGGAAGATATGGGAATCGACGAGAGATAAATTATCACCACTGAATAAACTTGGGTAGCCCATGGTGCAATCTGAACCACAATGACATGCCAAGAGTTAGCATAAAAATAACAATGACAAATAGAAGAGATTGTGATACCTCTACCAGTGGGCAGGAGGGAAGAAGAGAAGCTAGTGCTCCATGAACACCTCCAGCGAAGAACACTGCAACAAGATTTGCTCACAATGTTGGGATACTGCCAGGAGAGGAAGCTGCAAATATTCGCACCAGACACAATGAAAAGAGAGATTGCACGCTGAGCGCAATCCCCGGCCTTGTGATCACAAAAAATATTTCTCTGATGAATATTGTTAGCCCCTTGGTGCTTATAATCCTGCTCGATCACTCCCTTCTCGTGACTCTAGACACCATTCTCAAAATTGTATCTTCCTCGAAAATCATTGTGCCTCGTGCCTATGCGGGCACTTCTGATTTTGAATTGACTGGAACCTACCTTGTGCAAGTCCCTTGGACATGTTTTTTCCAAATCCGTAATCCTATCCAAATCATCCCTCCTGCTGCGAATTCTCCACACTGTTATATGAGGATGATCTAAGATTTTGTTAGACCTAAGTTGAACGATCACCTACTTCTTTTGACTGTGGGGAGTTGCAGCCGCTTGACTGAAATGACTGAATGTACAATGTGACTTAATCCCATCCAGGGTGGAAAGGAAATCAGGGGATTTCTTTTTCATATATATTTTGGAGATCTTTTGCTTACCCGACCCTCCAATTCACTACTTTGTTGGCAAGGGAATCAGCCTCTTGATTATGGGCTCTCAAGACATGCTTATATTTGATATTTCCAAGATGTTTAGTGTTCTCTAAAATCCTTTGTTTGATTTTATTAAGAGGCTGATTTTTAAATTCTCCCCCATTTCCATAGCTACAATGATTATTGCTGAGTTGTCGATTACTACTGGATCTTTGGCCTGGATTTTATTGAGGATACCTGTGCCAAGAAACAAACTGTACACCTCTGCTTCATTGTTTGACATGTTACCAAGCCCCCATTTGTAAGAGGAGATGAGTTCTCCTTCCTAATCATGGATAATTCCCCTAGCTCCTGCTCTGCTAGGATTATTTTTTGAGGCACCATCAAATCTGAGAGTGTATTTCTTTTGGTTTTGGATCCACTTTTCAATTTCCATTTGATTTCCCCTAAGCTTCCAGCCTTTGTTTCTTCCCCCTATCTTTGCTTACAATTTCTTCTTCACTGAGCACACTAAAGGGATTTTATTATACCACTCCTTTTCTTCATTATGCCAGTTGTTTTGATCAACACTGAACACTGTGTTAGCACTAATCATCTCTGCCACTAGCCCCCAAGTTTTTGCAAGAATGAGTCCTGGGTTAGGCTTTTGACTTTTGAATATATCGTTGTTTCTAGTGAACCAAATTTGCCAGCAGAGATCAGATGGGAGACATTTCCAAATTCAAATAATAGCATATTTGCTTTGCTTTGTATATGGGTAGTATTTTTCCCAGTTCTTGTTTAGAATTGTGAGCTAGTCAAAAATATCAGTGGTCATCTCCAGGGGACTTATAATTTGTTTCCAATAGTGCCTTGCAATGGCATAATCTAAGAAGAGATGCTGACTACTTTCCTCCTCCTTCCGGCATACATAACACATGGATGACCCTTGTATACCTTTTTTCCTAAGATTTTCAGTAGTGAGGATCTTACCTTTTAAGAGGGTCCAAGTAAAGAATTTTATTTTTGGAAGACACTCGTTCTTCCAAACCACTAACCTGAGGTTCCAATTCTCAAGATTATTGTTAGGTTGGAGGAACTTATAACCAGACTTCACTGTAAACTTTCCTCCACTAGGTTCACAATTGTAGCTATCTTGGATCTTTTTATTTATAGGGGCTGCTCCAGCCAGAGTTGTCTTCAAATCAGCCCACTAATTTTTCAATCTGTTTGGAAGAGGAAGATCCTTCTAGGCAGTCCAACTATTTTGCTCCCAGTCTGAGATGCCACAGAGAGAGATTATACTTTTGTTATCCATCCATACTTTCAAGGTTCTGTACTATTGGCTTTGTTTCAGTGGAGCAGATCCCATTATTCTGTCTGTCCATATGGTAGTGTCTTTCCCATTCCCCGGGCTCTTAGATATATGATTTTTGATTTGAGGGATGACTTTTTAATGAGTTTCCACGCTTGAGTGCATGGTCTCTCTGAGATCAAATCGGTGAGAATCTCTGAGTGCTGACCATTGAGGTATTTCTTGAAGAGCACCTCGACCCACTAGCTGCCTTTCTTAATTAACATACACCAAACAAGCTTAAAGCCCAGGGCTTTATTTGTTAGGCTTGGAATCCTGATGGAGATGCCTCCTTTTTCAAAAGGGAGGGTCACTTGGTCCTAGCGAACCAAGCTGAATTTTTTTGTGTCTTACTTCCCTCCTTGCCATAGGAATCCTCTCATGATTAACTCCATTTGTTTATGGACATTGGCAGGGGCCAAGATTATAGGGTACTGATAGATGGGTAGAGCTGAGAGAAGAGCTTTTATGAGGATAGTTCTGCCCACTAGGTTTAGCCACATCAGTCCCCAGCTTTGGAGCTTCCCTCTCATCTTTTCTATCTTTTTATTCCATATCTCAGACTTGACCCCTTCCTTTTCCAAAGGTAACCCAAGGTAGGAAAAGTGACTCCATTTCCATTGGACCGGAATGTCCATAATTTGGGAAATCCTTTGCATTACATTTAGAGAGACATTCCAAGTATAAATTCTACACTTTTTGTTATTGAGTAGCCCCCATGAGACAACTAGAAAGGCTTCTAGGATTTTCTTGAATCTCATGGCAATGATACTTAAGGCTCCTCCAATTAGGAGGGTATCATCTGCAAAGAGAGAATGGTTGATTTCTTTAATCCCACGAGCTATGTTGATGCCAGTTATCTCCCTTTTTTTCCTTTGACTTTCTAGAATGCCTAATGTTTCCGCCATAATCATGTAAAGGAAAGGGGAGAGAGGGCAACCTTGCCTCAATCCTCTAGTACCGCGGAAGTAACGGTTGGGCATTGCGTTGATTAGTGGAGCTTTCCATGGATTTGATTTGCATTCCATTATAATGTTGATGAACTTAATAGAGATTTTAAACTTTTGAAGAACTGCCACTAAGAACTGATGATTGACTCTATCAAATGCATTGGCCATATCCAACTTGATGACGATGCCTTTCTCATTTCTTTGAATACTGCTATGTATGGCTTCCTGTACAAGAATCACATTGTTCGTTATCTATCTTTTAGGGACAAACCCACCTTGGTTCTCTGAGATGAGGCTGGGCAAAATCTTTTTCAGCCTATTTGCCAGAATTTTTGTAATAATTTTATAAGATGCATTACATAAAGTGATGGGTTTAAATCGGTCAAAAGAGAGGGGGTTTGGCTTCTTGGGGATGAGCGCCATATGTGAAGTTTAAGTGTTTTCTCCCATCTTGTTTTTTTTAAAACATTTTTAACCATTCTTACAAAATCTTTCTTTATTATGTCCCAATGAGTCTTGTAGAAGGCAATGGTAACGCCATCTGGTCCGGGAGCTTTATCCGGATGCATGCTCCACGTTGCTTCTCTTATTTCTTCCTTTGTCACCTCCTTCTCCAACTCACTGTTTTGTTGATTGCTGATTTTACTGTTAATTTGTTGAAGGAATTCAACGTTGTCCGGTGGATGTTCTTCTACTATTAGGAGGGATTTGAAATGTTTGTGAGCTGCTTCTTTAATTTCCTCCTTCTCCTTTATTTCCTTCCCTTCAGCTAGAATCCTATCAATTTGGCTGCCAGCTTTACTTAGCTTGAGATTATTGTGAAAAAAAGAAGTATTTTTATCTCCCGCTTTCAACCAGAGACACCTAGATTTTTGTCTCAAATCCTCCTCCTCTTGTCTATTCTACCTGTAAAGTTCCATAAAGATTTCTTTTTTGTGGGCATGTTCTTGCTCTGTTGTTTGCTGATTTTCCTTTTCCTGGCTCCATTTTTCCAAATTCTTATGCAGCTCAACTTTTTTGTTTTTCTCTGCTAGAGCATTCTCTTTTTCCCAGCTTTTTTATTGCTGCTCTTAGTTTTTTTAATTTGGATTCCCAAACAAAATGAGTGGAACCTATAACTTCAAAATCCCAACTGTCCTTTATGATCTTGTTAAACTCCTCCTTGCTATCCCAATTTTTATTATATTTAAAAGGGTTCGCCCATAATTCTTAAGCCTGTCTAAAATCAGAACCACGGGCTTGTGGTCGGAATTTGTGGCATGTACAATCTTTCTTTTCATGGATGAGAATCCTGCAGCTATACTCTCTTGAATTAAGATCCTGTCCAATATTTCTTTGATGTTTTGAGTTCCGACTCTTTTATTGCTCCAAGTAAATTTCCCATTACATGGAGGAATGTCCAGGAGTTTGTGGGCTTTTATAATTTCTTCTAGAGCTGCTCTAGAAGGGTCATTGAAATACTTTCCTCCCATCTTTTCTTCAATGTTCCTTATTAAATTTAGGTCGCCTCCTAAAACCAACGTATTTCTTTGGCACTCTTGCACCTCTGTTTTGACTGAATCCCAACATAGTGATTTGTCCATGTAATGATTTGGAGCGTAAATGTTTAACACAATATACTCTTCATTTGTGGTTTTATTTTTGAGATCTATTCTAACCCACCAGTTGTTGAGTTTTTCACTAGTGAGCTCCCACTTGCCTTTGTTTCCTATCGTGCTGATACCTCCTGAAGCTACTATGGAGTTTGTCACTATTCCTTCAAAACTTTTTTGTTTTTTCGTTAATTTTTGGAATTCTTCACTAGTCATTTTGGTCTCTTGGATAAAAAAGATATCTGGATTTTCTTGCCTTATTATATCTCGGGCTGCATTGGATTTTAGAGAGGAGCCCAAACCCCTGCTGTTCCAAGAGAGCAAAATCATTACTTACTTGATTTTTGGTGAGCCCCAATATTCTCCTTCTGCTTTCCCCACTTCCTCTCTGCTTATCCAGAAAATTATCCATTGGTTTTTGGGTACCTGTGGCCATTTCTTTTACTGTTGTTTCATCCCTAATCTCTTTATTCGATTTCCTCCCTGCTTTTTTTGGTTGCTCTGAAGTGTTGTTTGATTCTTTGACTTTGTTTCTTGTAAGGATTCGGTCAATGGTGGGAGGAGGGGATGGGAAGTTCTGTATGGGGGAGTGGATGATAGCTAGAGATTTGTCTTGAGGAGGAGAATGAGGAGATGAAGGTTCTTCTTCTTCCAAGGATTCAAAAGGATTTGATGATGAGGGTAATGGCTGAGCCATGTTGAGGGCAGGAGTGGAGATTGCAGCAGCATTTTTGAGGGGTTGTTTGGGGTTTGGACCTTATTGTTTATTGTTAGTTTTCTTTCTCTTGACTTGTTCCCATGTGCCATCATTTGCTTCTACATTCTTAGCAGTTTTAGTTTCTTTTAGTTTTTTACATCTATTAGCAAAATGACTGTATTCATGGCATACCTTGAATTTAAATGCGATTTGCTCGTAGTCCAGCTGCTGAATATGAGTCCACTTGTCCACCTTGATCTTTATTGCTTCCTGGAGGCCCTCCCCCAAATATACTTCTACATAGATCCTAGCGCGGACATGCATATTGTCCTTTGTTTCACATTTGTCAATGTATTTACCGACAACATTTCCTATTGCTTTGACTGATTCGTCTCCCCAACAATGAAGTGGGAGATGAGGCAAATGAACCCAAACCGGCACAACATTAGGGATGTCCATTTCTAGATCGAAATCTGGGGATCATCTGTTTAGGTAAAGGCCTCTTGAATCCATAAAATATGTACTGCTTCTGAATATAAGATTATGATTTTCTTTGGTTTCGAAGAGGAACATGTAATATCCCCTGCCACAAAATCTTATTGCTATTTTTCCTTGGATATTGGCGCTCCAGTTGCACTCCACTCACTTATAAACCGCTTTGGGGGATGGCCAAAATCCAGTAAATTGACCAACCAATCCTCTTTCAGATAGAGAAATAGCAGCTTTCCTCGGTAGACTTGGAGGTAAAGAAATTTCTGGGATATCTGCCAGTTTTTTAACAAATTTGGTTGTTGTTGGCTTGATTTTTGGTGCACCATTCTCTGAGATTAAAGAAGTGAAGTTCGTTTCTTGTTCCTCAGGGCCTTGTAGATGGGATGAGTCGCACCCTACCATGAGGGGCGAAAAAATAGGAAGGCCAGTAGCAGGACTAACACGGGAGGAAAGGTAGAGCCCGAATGCGGGGATGCCAGAAGCACGTCTGGGAGAGCCCAGCAGCAGGAGCTGCTAGGCAGAGGAGCTGTAGGAGGCAGCAGGATCAGAGATGCAGAGCTAGGTCAGCCCGCGCATGGGATATTTCGAGTAAACCATTGTGGACTAAGTTATGATGAGGATAATTTGGTTAATATTGATAAATATGTATAACCATTAAAAAAATAAAAGTAAATTGAAATTATATGACTTCATGAATATGAGTAACTTTATGTGAATATAAAGGTTTATTGTTACAATTTAGACACAATGAGGTTATATGGTTAATTAAGGGAGGATAAAGGAATTTGGAACCTTATTTAGTGCTACAAGGGCAATGAAATATAGATACGACCAATAAATAGTTATAATGTGTGGGAAAATAAATTTTGGTAATTATTTTATGTATTATTTGTCTTTTATACTTGTCCTCATAATCGAATCTTATGATACAATTAATGAGAGTAAAAACTTGGCAATCATGGCCAATATTAACAACTATATTCTAACAATTATTTCCTTATATTAAAATATTATTTATTTAGTCATATCTAACTGTTATATTATAATGGCTAAAAAATTTCTCTCCACCTATTTAACTTGATGCCAAGATCTAGTTCTTCATCTTGTTCTAGCGATGAACCACACTGGATAGTTCGAAATGCATCAACAAAACTATAATGATGTGATATTTACCAAACGTTTTCTTACTTTTTATGATCATGCCAGAGTTTGAAAATGCAATTCCAGTTGATATGAATGATGGGTTCAAATATAAAATGGATTCAATATGATTGTTGAGCATAACTCCTAATTATTAATGGTTATTAGATTTTCTTGCTTTGAGGATGGGAAGAATGGAGATAAAACCCTAACCATGGACATTAAGAAAAGAACATCAAAGATGAAGTAACATATAATCACATAATATGTTCAACTGATCGACGTAACATATGGTAGTACATAAGTCACTATTCGTTCAGGCAAGATGTGGAGATGACCAGTAAATTATCGTGGATATTCCATTAGAACAATTCATCATAATAGATCTTATAAATATTGAATTTTTCACTGTGAATATTAATTATTTTAGATCTCAAACTCTTTATTTATTGTTTGTATGCTTAAATATAAATTGTTGAAATGCAAACAATATAGAGTGAAAATAAATAGACACACTAGTCAAAGTAAGCACAATTTTTCCCTTGGGGAACCCTGAAGGTTGCTTTGATATCTATTCTCTAGTATGGAAAAATGTGTAGATATAAAGAAAGAGGTACTCTCTATAGAGATACCTAAGACCTATGGCTTATAAAGTTGCTACAAAATCTTAAGCCCTTTTATTCTCTCTAACATCCCACTCCCAATTGCTTTGCTCAAATATGAGGAGAATATAATAATATGAAATGTAACCCCTACTCCTCCTGGTGTCCTAGTATTTAACATAATGCAATAGCTAACTATATGAAAGGTTTGACTCCCTCAACCCTCAACTAGAGTTATGATTTTGGTCCTTTTCGAGTATTTTTTAAATTACACACATGGCTAGCCCCATATGCATGAGTAACGGGGATTAACGTGACATCGACTTGTAGCATGGTTGTCAGTATGGTAGATAAACTTGCGAGAGGTATAAATTTTTCATACAAAGTTCAAGTACCAGATGATCTCGCACAAACAATATTTTTTTTACCCCAGAAAAAAACGTTTAATGCCTCAAAATGGATTTGGAAGAATTCATACCCAAATTAGGGTCCATTGATAAACAAGACTGTACAAGTCGATTCATTTAATTCTTTCACTATCAAAGCATTGAGATAGATGATGAACACCATAATAATTGAATTTGAAACAAGATAAATTATAAATAGAAAATAGTATCACAATTCCCTAAATTACATATAAATGAAGTCAAAATTGAAGAAACTGACCCCTCAAAGAATACAAACCTATGAGAAGATAGAAAAATAAGTATAAAAAAATGGGTGTTTTAAGAAATCAATGATGATAACCTATTGTAGTGCTCATAACCATGGCCAATCTATAATGACGAGATAAACATAAAATAGTAATAAATATAATATATATATATATATATATATATATATATATATATATATATATATATATATATATATATATATATTACATAAAGTTAAATATGTGGAAATTTCTCAAACAAGTGTAAGAAATCAACTAGAACACGATGGAGGCCTTTTTAATTAGGGAATAGTCATGATGAAATAACTTAGCACTCTATTGTTATATTGTAAATAAGCATGTGGCAAGTGGTTGTGGAATCACATATGTGTGGAAATGACTTCATATGTGGTAAAAGAAAGAAACTATGTAGACTAATGAGAAAACACCTAGCATGAAGTGTAAGAAGGAATTTTGTGAGAAATTATATAATGAGAGCTTGAGAAGGATTATGCATAATTGAAAAAACTGGTGAGAATAAACTAAGGGCACTTGCCAAGAATGTTGACCCCAGAAGTGGAAATGGGGCTATCATGAGGAGCACATGCCCACAAGAATGTGTGCTTGTTCTTAGGAATTCACATGTGTTCCTAGTTGCTTAGACTCCGTAAGGCCCAAGGTACCAACTATGACCCCAACGAGGCTACCTGCTTAGCATGGCTCAAAAGTGTGTGTGCATTATTAGGAAATATAATTATGCAATTTGGAAAACTTAGTTCTATGAACTATGAAAGACCTTGCTTTGTGGAATTTGAAAACCATAGCAATGTGGAATGTGGAAACTCCAACATAGTGAATTCAAATTTGAGTGTATAATTAGAAAATGTGAGTAAACACATCACATTTACCATGAATTACAATTTGGTGATATTTGTCGATGTATATTGAAGTCAAATTTGAAGACCTTAGTTTTGTGAAATTTGAAAACATTGCTTTTGTGGAATTTGAAAACCCTTGTATTGTGGAATTTGATGGAATGGAATCGTATGGATGTAATTCTTGTTTATACCATTATGACTAATTTATTCCCAACACTCTATTTCTCTATTTCCATTTACACATTTTCTACTCTCTCTCTCTCTCCATCTCTCTCTATTTATATTTCCCTCCCTCTCTCATTTTCCAACAAGCACTTTGTCGACTCTCATTGAAGAAACTTTATGAGCTTTCTTATCATTGGGGTCTCTAACCAATAAAAAACATGACCCACAAGAACTTTGAGCATAGTAACTATGATATATAAGAACTATGAACTTGATAACTTTAACCCTTATGAACTATGACCTTAGGAATCATTCCTTTGTTGTTCATAGTTCCTTGTTAATTAGGAACTATGAATTTATTTTACAAGAATCGTGACAACAAGAATTATGATGTGGGAGCTTTGACTATGAAATTAAACTATGATCTATGTTTTTCAGTCATAGTACTAGGGAATAATTCCTTTGCTAGTTAAGAACCTTGACTCACAAGAACTATAATCAATGTTTATTAGTCGTAGTTATAGGCAATTTATTGATGAGGGAACTATTATGACCAATGACCTATAATCATTCTATTTATTCATTGATCAAAGTTCTTGCCAACTAGAGTTATTGTGGTAATAATTCTCACTGGTTAGAGTTTCTATGGGTTACAATTCCTATTGGCTAGAATTATTAAGGTCATAGTTTTTCTTGAATTGATTCCAAAATCTATCTTTTCAATGTATCCATTATTTAACTGATGACCAATGGGAGAATGATGACAACTATCCATAAGATAAAGAGTCCTTAAGATTATGTTATCTAGATGTATGTATGTATGGTATTGATATTCTTGGCATTTTTCCAACCTCCTCTTCCTCCCATATTTTGGTCATCCATTTTTCCAAATGGTTGAGTAAGTGATATGGTGAGTTTTCAAGGTATTTTAAATATTAAATGTGATGGAGCGGTTTGTTTGAGTTTCAAATTTAAATTCAAAATCTAAAAGTTGCAGTATACCACCTCTCATTTGTCTTGGAGATTTCAAGAGGAAAGTGTGTTAGTATCTAAGTTTTATACTAATTTGAATTATTGTTATTTTTTTTACAAATTTTAAACTCATCAATTAAAACAATTATAGTTCACAATAATTTTTTTAAACAATATGGCAACATGATT
Organism: Pinus taeda; assembly: GCA_000404065.3. Classification (NCBI taxonomy): domain Eukaryota; kingdom Viridiplantae; phylum Streptophyta; class Pinopsida; order Pinales; family Pinaceae; genus Pinus; species Pinus taeda. The sequence goes on from APFE031597573.1 coordinate 82,552, forward strand.
TAAATACTTCACTATTTTAAATACCAATAAAATTAAGAGTTTTTAATTACCAAACAAGAGCTTTAAATTCCATAGCCACATAGAACCTAGCCATACAACAATGAATTTACAATTTTTTATTTTTTTTTGAACCTTGCCATACAACAACGTATTTACAATTTCTTTTTTTTTTAACTTATGCCTTCTTTTTGAAGTCAATCTAAAAAAATAAATTGAGTATTATAGAGTGACTTGGCATATTACAATTAAAAATGGATAAATATTTTACCCTCCTTTAATAGTTAAACTATTTTTCCATTTATTTTATTTATTGAGAAACCTTTTTATTCTTATGACTAGGTATAGTGTAATAAGATCCTTAAAAAAATAGTTTAACTTAGCATATTCTTATTCATAGGATCTTTAAAAAAAAATCAGTTTAATTTCAAACGACAATTAATATAGATTACCACTGACTTCAAATAAGCAATATATAAATTATTTGATATAGGAAACCTTCATCTTGTTTTTGTCCATTTCATCATAAAAAAATTATTTTGTTTACAAACAGAAAGGTCTTACAAGTTTTAGGAAAGAGAGAACTTTTGTATTTTAGAACCCTCTAAATTCAAGTGTGTACTACTATTATTAAAAGTTAAGTTAGTTTTGGTAGTAAATGAATAATTTTTTTATTGTATATTTACTTTGTCAAAAATATTACTTTGAAGTTCTGAATCAAGGAAGTTAGGTTCTTACTCCTGTGAGATTAATCTTGATCGAAATCACTATAATATCCAGCATATTAAAGTAGTCTATTGAGGAAAAGAATTAACACAAAATTTGAAGCAACAATTTCAAAAAAATATTGCGAAATAATTTATATCCAAGGAACTGTAGAAATTTAAAATATAATTAAAAATGTTAAAATTTCAAAAAAATATTGTCCAAAGACTTATAGAAATTTAAAATATAATTAAAAATATATGTTTTTATTATATAAAAAATTTGTAAAAATATGATGTGAATCAAATAATTTCAATAGATTGTGAATAGTTTATACATTTTTACTAAGCTCCAGAATTCATCAATCTCCTACTTACATTCAGAATTAACTTCTATTTTAAAATTATAGCAGTCAACATATCTAATTGTAAACTTATTGGAAAACCAACCTGTAAAATTAAAAGCAATCTGCAATCAAGATAAGCTCGGCGCTTCGCAAGTGGTTTTCGTGGAAGTGGTCTTTGCAAGTGGTTTTCGTGGAAGTGGCTGATTGTTGATGAAGGCCAGTCATCGCAACATCGTCGCAAATGGTGCTGTAGAATTGACAACTCCATAGAAATTAAGGGAAGGTGAGGTCTTGATCTGTACTCTTGACACCATTTCACACAACGCGTTGAAACCATAAGCAGCTGTGGAATCTGATGGGCGATTTGATCATGACATACCGCCAAAAATTTGAACCTTTCGACATTATGTGATAAAAGGATGGCAACCAATATTAAAATCGCCAAAACTATAAAATTTATTACACCAAAAGATAAACCCAATATAATATTTCATAATAAAATTATCAAAATTGATATTCAAATCATAAGAAATGTCAGATTTGAAAAGTCAAATTAGAAATTCCTAAAACAGAAACTCCAAATTAAAAAAAAAAAAATCCAGTCCAATATTTAATAATAAAATTATTAAAATAGCTATTCAAATTGTTATAGCCGTTGGAATTTGAAAAAGGTCAGATTCGAATACCCTACCTTAACCACAAAGGTATCTATTTAATTTATATACCAATACAAAAAATTGGTATATAAATAAATTTATATTTTTTAAAAAAAGATGTAACAAAATGTTTAAGTTGGAGATTATTTTTCTCTATATCATAAAATTCTTAATACCATAGTTTATTTATACAACATGTTCAAAAGACTATAATTCATTTAATTAGAAGGGCAAAAAAGACATAGTTATGAGAAAATCTCAGCCTTTTAATTTTTGCATGCTATTAAGAATATTATGTGGTGGTTAAATCCCAACAATTGATAACTAAATTAAAATTCTGAAAAGCCTATTCCAAAATAGACATGCTTATTAACATAGTTATATACAAGGGTTTACACTTACTTTATGATGCATCTAATATTAATATTGTTAAAATAAAAAATAAAAAATAGTTAATTATTATTATCATATGATTTAGACATGCATTTAAAGAAATAGGTAGAGAAATATGTAATAAGATTCTTACTTATAGAGATTTATTTCCACTTTGCATGGAGATTTTTAATATGGAAATAGGTTTTGTTACAATGACAGTGGCCAATACCATTGTTTACTAATACCACATATCTAAAAAAAACTATAACACACTCATGATGATATGATGCATGCTCATTTCACAATATATAATTAATCGATTTAATTAAAAGGAAAAAAACATAACTACTTTTGAAGTAAATCTCAATCTTTAATTTATAATTACTACTAAAAATATTCTAAAATATTTTGTGGAGGTTAAATCCTTACCATTTGCATAAAAATTATTAATAATTAAATTAGAATTCTAATATTAAAATCCCATTATGGAACAAATAAATAGATTGAACGCCCACTAGGATATTTTTTCAGCTATTCACCTTCGAATACGTGTCCCATGACCATGGTATTATATATTTTTACATGACTTTTTAACCAAGTTTGTTCCACTAAAAGTGCAAAAAATTAGTGTCACATGTCATCACCTTTGGTTGCCATCTTTTGTATATGCACACTTGCATACCTATGTTATAAAATATTCACATATAAAAAACCCATATAATGAAATTGAGCATATATAGAAGTTGCCTTATGTATATAAACACATATATAAATATGGAAGCGTGCATTTACAAAATATGGCTTCCGTATATGCACAACTTCTAAACATCCACATAGATATGGAAGAATGCATGTACGAAAGATGACTTCCATATATATGTGCATATATAGAAGTTTTACATATACGGAAGTAATCTCCCATATATGCACACTTCCACATATATATTATAGAAGATAAATCTTTACATAAGCCATATACTATATATATGGAATATGGCCTTCGTATATGCACAACCTCTATATATGCACATAGATATGGAAGCAATTATATACAGAATATGGCTTTCGTATATGCATAACTTTCATATATGCACATAGGTATGGAGGTCATCTATGTTGTGCATATATATATAGAGGTCGTGCATATATGGAGGTCATCTTCCATGTATGCACACTTCCATACATATGTGCATATACATAAGCCACACATATAAAGAAGTCACCTTATGTATACGTACAGATTTTGTATATATATATGGAAGCATGCATATATGGAAGATACCTTCCGTATATGCACAACTTCAGTATATGCCTTTGGTATATGTGTATCTTCTATAACATAGATATCGAATTATGCATATATGAAATATTGCTTTCGTATATGTGAAACTTCTGTATATGCACATAGACATGGAAGTCATCTTTCATATATGCATGGTTCCATATCTATGTCAAAATATAAAATTGTGCATATACAAAAGTTGCGAATAAACAGAAGGCATATTCTATAAATGAATGTTTCCATATATATGTGTATATACATAAGTTGTGCATATACAGAAGCTATCTTCTATATATTCACTCTTCTATATATATATATGGAAGCCATATTTTGTATATGCACATAGATATGGAAGCATGCATATACGAGGGATGGTTTCCATATCTATGTGCATATATAGAAGTTGTGAATATATGCATGTTTCATTTACTATGTGCACATATAGAGGTTGTGCGTATATGGAGACCATCTTTCATATATGCACACTTCCATACATATGTGCATATACAGAGGCCACACATATAAATAAGTCATATTCTGTATATGTCCAAATTTTCTATATGCACACACACACACACACACACACATATATATGTGAAAGTGCGCTTGTATGGAATATAACTTCCATATATGCACAACTTCAGTACATGGCTTATGTATACGTGAATCTTCTATAACATAGATATTGAAGTGTGTAAAATGAGTATTATAAAAATAGGATTCGTAAATTCTAGAAGACTTGAAGTCTTGGATGTGAAAACCTAGGGCTTGTAGACAAAACCTTAGATCTGAGGTTTCTATTGAAAGAAGAAACCCTAATTCATGCAAGGAATGAATGATATCATGTTGATGATGAGGACGAGGAGAACCATATATGCGCATATACGGAAGTTGTGCATATACAAAATATGTGCACATATACGAAAGTTGTGCATATACAAAGAATGTATGCATAGAAGGAAGTTGTGTATATATGGAGGTTATCATATATGCATATTACGGAAGTTGCAGACTATTTTTATGTATGCACAACTTCTCTATATGGTTGTAGACCATTTTTAGGTATGCACAACTTTTGTATATGTGCATATATTAAGTTGCACATATATGGAAGTTAAGCACATATATGGAAGTTTCACATATATGGAATATATATAGAGAAGATATGTGCATATACAGAAGTTGTGCAGAATTTCAAGCTCTATATAGATACAACTTCTGTGTATGTGTATATCTCGTGTATATGCATATATATGGAAGTTGCACATATACAAAAATTGTGCATATTTGAAAATTATACATATATGGAGGTTGCATATGTACAGTGACTAAAGTTACGCATAAATTATCTTTATATGCATTTTCAATATATGCACAACTTCTGTATATGTGCATCTAGCGTACATGTTTAACTTCCATATGTGTGCATACATAGAAGTTACACATATAAATAATTGTGCACAACTTCAACCTATGTACATAGATAGCATTCATACATGCACAACTTCCGTATATACATATATGAATGTTGTGCATATACAAAAGATATGTGATGCAAAAGATATGCATATCTTTCGTATATGCGTAACTTTTGTATATGCACATATTTTTCGTATATACGTTTATTTTGTACATGTGAATTTCTTCTGTATATGTGCATATTTGGAAGTTGTGCATATACAATAGATGTGCATATACAGTAGATGTGCATATAGGAAGATATGTGTATATACAAAAGTTACGCATCTACAAAAGGTATGCACATATATGGAAGTTGTGAATATATGGAGACTGTCATATATGCATGTGACGAAAGTTGTGCACTTTTGTATATGCACAACTTATGTTTATGTCCATATACATAAGTTGCACATATATGGAAGATATGTGCATATATATAAGTTGCACATATACAACATATATGCACATATACATAATATATTCACATATATAGAATTTCCGCATATACGGAAGATATGCATATCTTTCGTATATGACCAACTTCCGTATATGCGTATATATTGTTTATATGTGCAATTTCCATATTTTGGACTTGCAAAAGGTGTAAAATGAGTATTATAAAAATAGGATTTGTAATTTCTAGAAGATTTGAAGTCTTGGAATAAACGTATATACGAAAAATATGTGCATATACAAAAGTTATGCATATATGAAAGATATGCATACCTTTTGCATCACATATCTTTTGTATATGCACAACATTCATATATGTATATACGGAAGTTGTGCATATATGAAGGCTATGTATGTACATAGGTTGAAGTTGTGCACAACTATTTGTATGTGTAACTTCTGTATATGCACACATATGGATGTTGGACATGTACGTTAGATGCACATATACAGAAGTTGTGCATATATTGAAGACGCATATATAGATAATTTATGCATAACTTTAGTCACTGTATATATGCAACCTCCATATATGTATAATCTTCAGATATTCAAAATTTCTATATATGTTCAACTTCCGTATATATGCATATATATTTATGCATATACGTGAGATATGCACATATACAAAAGATGTGCATATATAGAAGTTGTGCCTATATAGAGGTTGAAGTTCTGCACAACTTCTATATATGCACATATCTTCTTTATATGTGCAACTTCTCTATATATCTTCCATATATGTGAAACTTCCATATATTTGCAACTTTAGGATATGCACATATATAAAAGTTGTGCATACATAAAAATAGTCTGCAACTTCCGTAATACGCATATACGATAATCTCCATATATACACAACTTCCTTATATGCGTACATCTTCTGTATATGCACAATTTCCATATATGTGCACATATTTTGTATATGCACAGCCTCCATATATGTGCATATATGGTTATCGTCATCCTCATCATCAACATGATATCATTCCTTCCTTGCATGAACTAGGGTTTCTTCTTTCAACAAAAACATCAGATTTAAGGTTTTGTCTACAAGCCCTAGGTTTTCACATCCATGATTTCAAGTCTTCTAGAATTTACAAATCCTATTTTTATAATACGCATTTTACACACTTTAAGATATATGTTATAGAAGATTCGCGTATACATAACCCATGTACTGAATTTGTGCATATATGGAAGCTATATTCCATACATGCACACTTCCATATATATATATGTGTGTGTGTGTGTGTGTGTGCATATACAAAATCTGGATATATATGGAATATGACTTATTTATATGTGTAACCTCTGTATATGCACATATGTATGGAAGTGTGCATATATGGAAGATGGTCTCCATATACGCACAACCTCAATATATGCACATAGTAAAGGAAACATGCACATAGTGATGATGGTTTCCATATATGCACATAGATATGGAAACCATCTCTCGTATATGCATGCTTCCATATCTATGTGCATATACAAAATATGGCTTCCATATATATATATGTGTGTGTGTGTGTGTGTGTGTGTGTGTGTGTGGAAGAGTGAATATACAGAAGATAGCTTTCGTATATGCGTAACTTCTATATATGCACAACTTATATATATACACATATTATGGGAACATTCATTTATGTAATACGCCTTCTGTTTATTCGCAACTTTTGTATATGCACAACTTTATATTTTGCATAGATATGGAAGCATGCATATACGGAAGATGAATTCCATATCTATGTGCATATATAGAAGTTTCACATATGTGAAAGCAATATTTCATATATGCATAATTCCATATCTATGTTATAGAAGATACACATATACTGAAGGCATATACTGAAGTTGTGCATATACGGAAGCTATTTTCCGTATATGCATGCTTCCATATATATATATATATACAAAATCTATACATATACATAAGGTGACTTCTTTATATGTGTGGCTTATGTATATGCAAATATGTATGGAAGTGTGCATACATGGAAGATGACCTCCATATATGTACGACCTCTATATATGCACAACATAGATGACCTCCATACCTATGTGCATATATAAAAGTTATGCATATACGAAAGCCATATTTTGTATATAATTAATCCCATATCTATGTGCATATATAGAGGTTGTGCATATGTGAAGGCCATATTCCATATATGCAAAATTCCATACATATGTGCATATACAAAAGCCACACATATAAAGAAGGTTACTTATGTATATATGCAAATTTTGTATACACACACACGCATATGGAATCATGCATATACGAAAGAGATCTTTCATACATATAGTATATGACTTATGTATATATGTATCTTCTATAACATAGATGTTGAGGTGTGCATATACGAAAGATTGCTTCCATATATGTAAAACTTCTATATATGCACATATATATATGGAAGTCATCTTTTGTACATGCATGCTTCCATATCTATGTGGATGTTTAGAAGTTGTGCATATATGGAAGCCATATTTTGTAAATGTACGCTTCCATATTTATATATATGTGTTTATATACATAAGGCAACTTCTATATATGCGCAACTTCATAATATGGCTTTTTTATATGTGAATTTTCTATAACATAGGTCTGCTAGTGTGCATATACAGAAGATGGCAACCAAAGGTGATAACACATGACACTTATTTTTTGCACTTTTAGTGTAAGAAACTTAGTTAAAAATTCACGTAAAAATATATAAGACCATGGTCATGGAACACATATTCCAAGGTGAATAGTCGGAAAAATATCCTAGTGGGTGTTCAATCTGTTTATTATAGTTAAGGAAATTGTAAAAGGAAATGATAAAGGCTTTGGAAAGGAAAAATGACATTTTTGCACTTTTATTTATGAAAATAATGGAAATTAGGAGAAAATTATGGTGAAAGGTCACAGGTTGCATGTGAGGAGGAAAATGAAGAAAAATAATGGAAATTGAAGAAAATAAAGGCCTCATTGATAAATAGGCTTCTAAGGATCTGTTGGCAAGCTTTTTCTCAAGCTTTTGACAGGTTTTGGTGGAGCTCTATTTTATTCTCTCTCCCTCTCTCTCTCATACCCTTGGACGCTATTGTAACGTCTACAACCACCCTCCAAAATTTTGCCTATGCTTTGTTTTAGAGCCTCCCTACTAAATTCCTAGAAGCTTCCAAGAGAATTAGATCAAAGGATACTATTGAGACAAGAATTGGGGATGCATTTGAAAAGGTGCAATGAACTTGTCAGTCTATGCAAACACACAGTTATTCATATAGAAGGACATGAAGATAACATGGTAGGAAATTAGGGATATCTTCACAGGTAGCTTCAAGGAAGATCTAGAAGATCGACAGGTCTATGTCAACATCCACAATTCAGACTTATATAACGTTACATGCACGTACCCTCCTTCCCATGTGTGGACATCACTCACTAGATTGTCTCACACACCAATCTGAAGACGATGACATTGAATATTGCCAGTGGAACACAACTTGCTACCTTTAGGATAGAAAATTACCATCATAGGTATCACTTACCACAACCGGTGAACTGCATGGATGAAGTTTTCTATACCCCCAACAACAATGTGAACACTAGAGACATCATGAAGTATTGGGTGAAAGAGTCTTCGAATTTCAGGTCCACACCTAGTCAGATTTACAAGACTAAGTCACTCAGAAAAGCCTACCAGCTCTTTATCATATTTGCATGCTGCTTGTACGGTCAATAGAGCACAAAGACTATTAGGTCTAGTGGTTGTCAATGGTGTATGTATGGATAGAAATTTCACTTAATAATATAACTGACCCATCACATTTTCATTCATATGTCATTATTGTAGTTGGACTATTATGGTTGCTTTAGCAATGTATATTTTTTAACTTACGCATTTGTGCATGAGCTATTTTGTATGCAATTGTATGAATCATGTTAAAGAAGTGTTGATAGATTAACCCGCCACTTTGTTTTGTGGACTATTCCACTTCCAGCTTGTCATGTCATTCCACTTGTGTGTTTCTTTCAAGTTGTGTACTATTAAAGGCTTTTAAGTGACACACTTCCTTTTTCCCTCTACGTGTTAGAACCCCCCATCCATCTCACTTGACTCACTATACAAAATTTGGACATATATGAAATATGACTTATTTATATGTGTGGCCTCTATATATGCACATATGTATGGAAGTGTGCATATATGGAAGATGGTCTCCATATATGCACAACCTCTATATATGCACATAGTAAATGAAACATGCACATAGAGAAGATGGTTTCCATATATACACAACTTCTATATATGCACATATATATGGAAACCATCTCTCGTATATGCATGCTTCCATATCTATGTGCGTATACAAAATATGGCTTCCATATATGTGCATATTACACACACACACACACACACACACACACACATATATATATGGAAGAGTGAATATACAAAAGATAGCTTTCGTATATACGTAAGTTTTGTATATGCACAACTTATGTATATACACATATATGTGGAAACGTTCATTTATGGAATACACCTTCTGTTTATTCGCAACTTTTGTATATGCACAACTTTATATTTTGACATAGATATGGAACCATGAATATATGGAAGATGACTTCCATATCTATGTGCATATATAGAAGTTTCACATATACGAAAGCAATATTTCATATATGCATAATTCCATATCTATATTATAGAAGATACACATATACCGAAGGCATATACTGAAGTTGTGCATATACGGAAGCTATCTTCCGTATATGCATGCTTCCATATATATATATAAAATCTGTACATATACATAAGGTGACTTCTTTATATATGTGGATTATGTATATGCACATATGTATGGAAGTGTACATACATGGAAGATGACCTCCATATATGCACGAGCTCTATATATGCACAACATAGATGACCTCAATACCTATGTGCATATATGAAAGTTATGCATATACGAAAGCCATATTCTGTATATAATTGCTTCCATATCTATGTGCATATATAGAGGTGCATATATGAAGGCTATATTCCATATATGCACACTTCCATACATATGTGCTTATACAAAAGCCACACATATAAAAAAAGCATCTTATGTATGTGTGCAAATTTTGTATACACACACACACACACATATGGAAACATGCATATACGGAAGATAGCTTTCGTATATATAGTATATGGCTTATGTATATATTTATCTTCTATAACATAGATGTGGAAGTGTGCATATACGGAAGATTACTTCCGTATATGTAAAACTTCTATATATGCACATATATATGGAAGTCATCTTACTACCACTAGGCTTGATATTATGCATACATTAGGTTTGACTTACAGATTCATGCAAAGTCCAAGTAGGATTCATTTCGGAGTAGCAAAAAGAATTTTGAGGTATCTTTGTGGAACAAGAAATTATGGCATTTCATATACTTCATCAAATAATTTTAGGTTGGTTGGTTGTACATATAGTGATTGGGTTAGATCTCTTGATGATAGAAACATAACTTCAAGTTATGTCTTTAGCCTTGGATTAGTTGTAGTATCGTGGTGTTTGAAGAAGAATCCAACTATTTCATTATCTTCTACAGAGGCAGAGTACATTGCAGTAGCAACAACATGTGAAGCAATTTGCTGAAGAAAGTCTTATTAGATCTTAAACAAGAACAAAAACATGCCAAAACAATTAACTGTGATAACTTGTCTACCATTGCAATAACAAAAAATCATGTGTTTCATAATCACACCAAACACATTGATACCAAATATTATTTCATAAGAGACTATGTGACAAAAGGTGAAATTGAAATAAAATTTTGTACAACAAATGATGAGCTTGCATATATATTCACCAAAGCATTACCAAAGGGGATGTTTAAAATTCATGAGGGATATACTTGGAATCACCTAATTAAGAATTAAGGGGGAGTGTTGAGGATAATGATTAATTATGTTATGTAATTGTTCACAAATTAGTTAGCATATTTTGTGTTCATGAGTTATCAGAATTAGGGCAGCAAATTAATAGATGTAGTGAGTATTTAAAATTTATTATGCAACAAATTATTAAGGGTAGTAGATTAGAATTAGAAGTTAGTCAAATAATTGATAATACAATTATAAATATGTTAATTATATAATAATGTATTCATTGCTTCCATGAAGATATGATATTTGAATGAGAGTTGAATTCATGCATTGAGAATTGGACTTTTCTTGTTTTTCTTCATTGTTTTTCTTTACATGTTTTCATATGTATGCTCTTGATAGATTTAAGAGAAAAAAGGAATCAAAATTTGATGCTTCTCGAATACAATGGTGCTCTCTTGGAAAATGTTGTGTACTTAATCAAACTAGGAACACCATTACATCCATATTTAGACAAACCATTAGCTATATGATTGTGTTCTCGAAAAATATGAGAGAAATAAATCCTTTTGAAAGTCTTTATCAATTGTCTTATATGAAACATCAAATATTTGAGAGAGGGAAATTCATAATTTGATCTACTCAACACCCAACCGATTATCAACTTTGAATACCCAAAGACCTTAATCCCTTCAATCTCTTCCCACTTTGCACAATATAGAATTCCTGAAAGAGCCACTATTTTTTCTCTATTATTTGTGCCTACTCTATTGTACCAACAAAAGTGAAAATATTGTCAAGGCTTAGTAACAATAAAAGAGACACTCCACAAACCTTGAAAGATGATGCACAATAAAAATATTATACTAGGAATTTTCCCCATATACACTTGATCTAACATTATTTATGTGAGGATTTTTCTTTCCAAGGCTCATTCTCCATAAAATATGTTGGGATCTTGGTGCATATGATGCTAATGTCTGGCATGAAATGTTCAAAAATCAATGTGTTCCTGGACCTACATATTTCCCATATGATGTAGAAAGGGAGAACATAGAAAAACTTGATTTCCTCAAACCACAATCATAGATATTCCACCAATGAAATATTGTCTCATCCAACTTGTATCTTAAGCATTTCAATAACCCCTTTCCAAAAATAAGTAGTGAAATAACATCTAATAAAAATATGGTTCACGTCTTCTGACTCTTCTCAATAAAGGGAACATCTCCCCGTGCCATGAAAACACCGTTTAAGTAGATTTTCCCATGTCAAAATATTATTGTGAATAGACAAACAAGAAAAACATTCCAATTTCAGAGATATATCCCATTTCCATGTTTTCTGAAACCATATCCCTTTCAACTCCTTATTATGGCCCTACGAAATATGCTTATTGATGTGCTTAACCACTATCTGACAATTATTTACTTGTCCAACCCATGTCCATTACGGGAATTTTGAGGTCTAAATTGGGCCTCCTAAGAAAAATGTACAACAAAAATAAACTTTATAAGAACCAATAGGATTCAAGATGATGATGTCAACCATGGGAATGATTCACCATTTTTGCAGTAAAAGTAAAAATATTAAAAAATAATAAAATAAGAACTATTTTTCAACTCGTATTTTCAAATTATCTCTCTAAGTTTTTACTCAAATTTTGGGTGGGAGTACTTGTTGGATGCAAAATTTAATTCCTTAACAAAGGAGTACCCATGTTTCATACTTTCGATGGAATTTGCTACATGAAAAATAAGAAATACATGAAAGATGTGATTGCAATCACATTTTTTCATGTATTTCTCATTTTTCGTGTACAAGGGTCCATCGAAAGTATGCAACATGGGTACTCATTGCATGAGGAATAAAATGTTTCATCCAACAAGTGTTGTCACCCGAAATTTGAGTAAAAACATAGGGAGATAAGTTGAAAATATGAGTTGAAAAAATTGTTTTTCCTTTTTCCCTCTAAAATTTGATAATGCAATCTAATCTTATTTTATTATTTCCACTATTATTTTATAATTTCCTTAGGAGGCCCATTTTAGACCTCAAAATTCTGCTAATGAATATTTGCGAGCTTTGATATAGTGAGATACATACTAATACCAATTTTATGGTATATTTCTTCCACACAAGTTCAAATGAACCAAATATTCCAACCTCCTCCGCTTCTAACTAGGAATCTAATCCCATATTCAAATTGTGATCAACAAGAATATGCTTAAGGAAAAAAATCCACTTTTATGGAATATCCTTAGATTTGGAACAAATAGGGTATGGATACCTAGCATGAAATATCCTTAATAATAGAGTGACCACTTTGTCTCTAGGATTTCCTCTAAATTCTGGATTCACCTTATGTTTAAAGAGCCATATTACAAATATCATGATGCTAAAAACACTCATATTGCACACTACATGCCTCCAGTAAAAGGAAACATGAAAAGTGGTATATAATGGTAAGATATTATCATGATATTTTCTTGATCCCCAACCTATGATAAAATGTTTAGTAGAATGACAAGGAAGCCTTAATTATTACGAAGCTCCACCTAAAACTTGATCAAGGAATTGAGCTAGTGTCATGAAAAATAGAATCTATTTTGATGCAAGAGGGAGGAAGGTAGGTTTGAGTATTTAGTGGAGGCACCACATGGCCCTCATGATAGGGCCTCCCAAGATGCATGTTATTTTATTTATTTATTTATTATTTCATTTGATCTATTTTTTCAATCTTGCATTAACAATACAGATCCAACAAAAATATCTAGGTCCATCTTTAGTGTGATGACATAGACACGTAGTGACCTCCATAAAACCCCTGTCCAACATTTCATTCTTTTCATATAGACGATGTTAGAGAAACTTGAACCAGTGGTGGAGTTGAGGCTGTGTCAATAGCTATGGTTAACAATTGTGGTTTTGGGCACGTAGTAGTGGTGACTCGTGGTATTACATGTAATTGAAACCATGAAAAGACTTGGGTATTCTCCATTGCATTGAGTCAGAGTTGAGTAGTGAAAGATTAGGTTGTTGGCTAGCTTGGTTGTGTTTTAGCCAAGGAAAATAATAGATCTATTATTGGTTGGTTGTTCCCTAGTTGTAGTCTTCTAGGGTAAATCATGGTGTACACAGTTTGAATATTTGTTGCTTAATTATTATATTAATCTCTCTCATAATGTTTTGCAGAATAAAAATTGGTATGAGAGCCAAGAGTTGGATTTAGAACAATGTTTTTGTTGTGAAGGGTTTAATTGGCCTGGTGGATTTAGCTAGCCTAGTGATTGGAAAGACTGATACAAACTATTGATACAAATTTTGTTCACAAGATTCTTTTGTCGCTGATAAGAAAAAGAGTTGATGAAAAATCATGGAAGTTTGTAGGATTTTAACCCAAGCGAGAGTTCTTGGGATTTCCCATATTTTGTAGACAGAAGATCTATGAAGAAAAATCTAAATAGGAGAAGAAAGCGGAAAATTCCATTCCTAGTCAAGTTCATGTGCCTATGTTGGCTTTGAGAACATGGTTGTATGGAGAACCATGAATTGTATACAGTGGAAACCATAGTTTCTAAGAGAAGATCGATACCCATTGAAAGAGAAGAAGATAAATAGGGCAAGAAAATTCCATATGTTGCTACTACTAAAGATTTTAAAAGGGTAGAAAAAAAAACATTACTAAAGATTCTTAAAAGGCAAAAACAAAATGACATTGGGATGTTCTTGGTTGGGATTAAGATCAGGAATCAATTGTCACTCGTGATTCCTTTGAATGATAGAATCCTTGATTGTAGTTAGAATCATATTTACCAAATTCAACTGAATTGGTAAAAAAATATGAATAATTGTGAGTTCATTCGATTCGGCCAAATTATTTGTAAAAGGTCGATTCCTTTTACAATAAAAAGGATTATATATGTAGAAGATCTCAAATCCAAAGAAACTTATTTAATGCTTCCTTCTCCTTACCTAAATTGTTACAAAACATTAATGGATTATAGTTTATCTTCCTCACAACTTATAGAGAGGCATCAGTCATTATAGGAGACCAAAGGAAGATGCATTTTTATTCAGAATAAAAGTAGATTGGGTAGATTTTAGAACATATAAGTGAATTTTTTTGAAGCATACTAACAATTTTTTTTCGAATTGAATTTTTTTTAATCGAATTATTCCCTTACCAAATCGTATTTGAATTCGAATTCATATTCAAACTTGGTAACTATGGTTAGAATATGACTCGACTCTCAAGAGAAAACAAAAAACAAATTGTACAAATGTACAGTGGTGAGATGCTATTTCCATGAGAAGGTGGTGTGAGCCACAGATTATACTCCGTTGATAAATTTCTTCTTGAACATGAAGCATGTGGTGGTGACTTTAAGTGATAAAAAAAATACCATTACACAAAAAGGAAAAGGGAAAAATAATTACTAATAAAGAGAAATTGGTAGCATGTGAAGTACGGGATTATGAATTTTGGCAATTGTCTAGTGGACGAGAAAGACTATGATAGACTATGGATGGGTGAGCCTTAATGCCATTGTAATGAAGGATAATGATGGGGTGAATGATAAGATTTTCATTTTCTAAAAACATATTGATATCCTCATAAACTCGTTGTGAGAGGTTTTATTTTATTTCATTTAAGAAATAACTAAGACTAGTTTCCGAGAAAAAGGGAGGAGGACTAACGACTTATGGATTAGAGACAAGCTTGTTCTTTATTTCTATTGTTACAATACCAATTAAGAGACTTCAGTTTTGTTAGACAATTCTCATTAGAGTTTAACAAAGTCGAAATGGCCTGATTTGATGACTGATGGTGCTACTCAGATGGAAGCTTTGACAATACGATAGTGCATAGAGAGTGAGTTCTTGCATGAGATCTATTTCCCTTGCGAAAATGATCCAGGAAGGAAAAAAAATAGCTATTATTGGATTTAAAATTTTGTATTAGATATTAATATTCCATTAAAATACTTGAACCATGGATGCCACAAGTATTTGGTTTATCAAAAGTTTATTTAATGTTAAATCTATTTTTAAAGCAATGTAATTGGTTGGTCGAACCAAGGTCAAATTTTGAATTTGAATGCCATTGTACATTGACAAGTTTGAAAAACAATTGTATTAAACAGAAGTGTAATATATAAATGACATTTTCCTTGAATTGGTTGGTCAAATCACTAGATGAGGCCTCGGATAAGCTGGAGAAGCCAAAGTAATGGAAAAGTGAGAAAACGACGAAATATATATATATATATATATATATTATATACTAATATATAATATATATATATATATATATATATATAATATATATATATATATATATATATATATATATAATATATATATATATATATATATATATATATATATAATATATATATATCTATAATCGAGTTAATTTTTTTTTAAAAGTGTAAGACTTAGTACTACATGTATACCTCAGTAAATAATCACTAGTGAACTATGGATTTTGACCTATGTGATATAGGGGAGCATGTCAAGCTAGGGAAACATGTGAAATCCTCAAATACATTCTCAAATACCTTAAGGTTGATGGAGTTAGGGCCTAGATGTGAGCGACATTGATTGCTTGGAGGCTGGTTGGCCAGTTTGGCTACATTTGGCCAAGGAAAACCAAATATCAAGCTTAAACATGGGTTGTTAAATAGACTTGACCATGTGGTGGAGTTATGGTTGTGTCAACATTTATGGTTAATAGTTGTCTTTTTGGACACCTAGTTTCGGTGACTGATGGTATTGAGCTCATGGTATTACCTGTAGTTGGACTCGTTAAAAGGCTTGGGTATTCTCCATTGTATTGAGCCAGATTTGAGTGGTGAAATCTCAAGTTATTGGCTAGATAGGTTGTGATTTAGCCAAAGATGATAATTGAACTATTATTGTCTAGGTTTCCCCAGTTGGCATTTTCCAGGGTAACTCATGGGGTACATGGCTTGAATATTTGTTTCTTGATTATTATATTTATTTCTATCATAATGTTCTTAAGTATAACAAACAATATATTTTCTCCTTTTGTTTTATGTGAACATAGCATCAGGCGTCTGCCCATCCCTAGGCAAAGGCTAGTATCCATAAAAGAAGGTTGATCACTAGAATTGGAGGAAAGATTTTTTTGGATAGTCAATCTATAATTTGTGATACTCTTACTTTTTATTCTATGTTTTGGATTCATTAACCACACATTCTAATATTTATGGGAAAATTCTTTTGTAATGGTCAATTGGAACTTTGGTTTAACGTGTGGAAGTCCCCACTCAAAGCCTCATCATTAATAAACCCCTCATCTTTGAATTAGAGCTATGATTTAATACAATCCCGCAATTAGACCTACAAGTGTACTTCCAAGAATTTGTGAAAATCCCCATAGATGAATCGAAGGGTTTTACGGCCAACGAAAGTTTGAAAGGTGAATCAGTTGAATTGGTATTTTATTTTTATTTTTATAATCTATATATATATATATATATAACTTACAAAAGAATTCAAACATATTCTAAACAATTTATTATTACTATATAAAAATCTCTACGATATTAGATTAATAAACATATGTTCAAGCCCGGGACAATTTGAGAGTAATATATGTGATGAATATATGACCAGTATTATGCGAAATCTAAGTCAACAACCATCATGTGTCACACATGGACACCTAGAATCATCGTGGAACCATCACCTTATAGAAGAATTCATTACATTACATGGAGATTTTAATATTTTATAAGACTAATAATGATATTATTGATTGTGGGAATCATTGTTTATGATAATTTTTTAAAATGAACCAGAATTTGGTTCTAACAATAAATTATTTTTTGAGTTTGAGGTAGATGAAAGGGAATTTAAAATATATTTTATGTCAAGCTAGGAGTAACTCTACAAATGCAATTTTTATTTTTCATTAAGAGAAAGCTTGGATATATACAAGGAGATGGAGACTCTTGGATTTCTTCTCCCAATGTCTCTTCATCTTCCAACTTCTTTTATTTTGATATTTACAATATTTACATAGGTTTCCTTAATCTGAAAGATTGGTGTCAGCATTCTCCCCCTTAATCTGAAAGGATGTTTCTGAGTCCAAGCATAATTATGAATATTTCAAACTTTTCCCTCCCAAGCGCTTTGGTGAAAATGTCTGCAATATGCTTATTTGTGGAACAATGTCGTAGGTGGATTGTCTTGGCCTTAACATGATGTCGAATTAGATGATATTTTGTATTAATTTTCTTGCTTCGATCATGGAACATTGGGTTCTTTGCCAATTTTTTCTTAGAAGTGTTGTCAATCAAAAGAAGATTCGAATATACTTGTTTATCCTAGAAATCTTCCAAAACTTTCCTAAGCCACACAATTTCCTTTGTTTCTTTAGCTGCTGACACATTTTATGCCTCGGTTGTGGAATCTGCTAGAACTGATTGTTTGCGTGAACTTCTAGAGGCACTTCTTTTTCCAAGGCTCATAACATAATCATAAGTAGATACTCCAATTTCTTTATCTCCATTGAAATCTAAATCAGAGTATCCAAACAAGATGAAGTCACCCACCTGTGTATACTTTATTCCAAAGTCTTGAGTTTACTTCAAGTAATTTAGAACTCTTTTTTCAGTAGGCTAATGACCTCACAAGGATTAAACCTGGAGAGGATTCCTACAACAAAATAAATGCTTGTTCTACTAGTAATCGGGTAGTTGATACTTCCTACACGTTTTCTATACTTTGTTGCTGTAGAAATTTTGAATAATTTAACACATATTCAACAGAGATTATCCTGATCATGTACTATTGTGGAAAACATACACAATACATAAGCTCCTCTACGTTGATCATCAATATAGCAGCATCAATAACAATAAAACATCAAGAGCATTCACACATTAACACAGTATGTATCCCGGGGAAAGCATCTCGCTAAAAACCCCAACTATCTGTATATTAATGATTGAGTCATGTAAAATTACAAAGTACAATGCTTATCACAAGCAATCCAGTACCAGCTCCACCTGTTACACACAATACAGCTCAGATCTGAATCAATCACTGGCTCAAATCTCTTCCGCTGCTTGCCTGCCTCCGCTGCTCAATACCTGCACAAGAACCGGTGATAATTCCAAGGCAGCCACGTCTTTTCTTGGCTAAATCACGTGAGAACAAGCTACAATGTGGGCAAACTCATTGGCATACTCAATCCCCTGATTTGTGCAAGATCTGATGCACAACTATAGTCCCAACTGATAGCAATCTGATTCTCTAACACCTGTCCCTGCTGAACTGAACATGCACTGACATGCAACTGAGTTAACTGATGTATTCATTAGTTGTATTATGAGTTGATAACTTGTGAATTAATTAATAACTAATTCACCCAACTCATCTCTAGTCTATTCGCCAGTTAGACTAAATACAACCAGTTTAACAAAGCTAAACTGAACACAACTCCATCAACTGCACCTCCAGTCCACTAAACTCAACTCACTTGAGTTCTAACTGAAGTCATGCATGCAAATATTCAACTAACCCATAAGAACCACGTATTTCCTTCATGCAATTGCATGTGCCACATCCGTAGCTCGAACTGAAGTGCTCCAAGAGAATAAGATTAAGTTTATAGTCCAAATATTATTGTGAGATAATAATATTTGACTTTTCTATTTTTGACAGCCAGTCTAAAAATAGACTTGATCACTCACACTGTGATCACTCACACTTTCATCAAAAATAGAAGTCCATCTATTTTTCCAACTTGATCAATCATCCATAAACAGCAACCTGCAATCCATAGACATGATCCATATGTCTAAAAATAGACATAGTCTAAAAATAGACTTGCGCCAAAAATAGCCTGCGGGCCCACTTAGTGAAGGCGACTCTTTTCACTAAGCTCCATCATCTTGTTGCAATCTCAACATATAGAATCACTGGACAAACTAGGAGTTCAAAAAGCACTTTAATCATTTTCCAATCTCATAACTTTGTTTCTATACATTTGTTTTTAAGAGCATATAATGCTTTCCACCGTCCTAAAATTATTGTCTTTCTGCGGCCCTCCCAATTAAGTTTGTTGTTGAAATCAATCTCGAAGTACTTGTACTTGTTTACTTCTTCAAGAATGTTTCATTCAAAGAAGAACATATGCTCGCTCTGCATCCTTTTATGAGAGAAAAACATTATTTTGGTCTTGCTAGTATTGACTTGCATCCCCACCGCTCTACAAAAATGCTCAAGGGTATATAGGTGCATTTGCAGTCCATGGGCCGATTTAGCAATCAATACAAGATCATTAGCATATAAAAGAAACTTTATCAAAAACTCCCCCAACCGAACACCATCTCCACCTTGCAACCTTGTTTGACTCCAATGTCACTTCTAAAGCTTTTTGAAATACCCACTGAGGTTCTAATTTCAACTTTCACCTCTTCATAAAGTCTATTAACAATGACTCAATAATGCAAAGGAATTTCAAGTTCTTCCTTTCTACGCCACAACTCATCTCTGGGGATTGTGTCAAATATCTTTTGAAGTCAACAAAGCAGCATAATACTTCTTCTTTGTCCCCCCAAACCTTTTCAATAATGTGTCTCAACGTGATACCATGATCCACTGTAGAATGCTTTGGCGTAAAACCCGCTTGTCCTTTTGCCCTCTTTTCTCTTACTTCTGCCCACTTATTGATTCTATTTTCTACCATGTTGTTGAAAAGCTTTGCAAACAAAGGATAAATTATAATGGTTCTATAACTGGAAGGATTATTAATGTCTCCACTTATAAAAAGGGGTATTGTTAGGCTACTTGTCCAGTCTCTTGGGAATCCTTGTTGAATGTTCTTGTTGAATATTTCCATGATGTGTGGTGCAAGAGTGTCCATTCCTCATTTTAGATACTCTGCTTGAAGTTCAACTAAGTCCTTTTCCTTTCCTATTTTCGGCTTCAGCTTCATAGTTTAAACAATTCAAAGTTTACGATTAAAAAAATGGAGATGGAATTATCTTAATATCATTTTTCAAATGCATAATCAAACTGCCATGTCAAAGAGAGATCAACTACAAGCACAAAACATCAGTTGTATAATAGATCATGACAGGGAGCATCAAAACTTTGTTTATATTTCTTTTGGAATTTTAGTGGCCTGTTCAGAAAATAGCATTTTGTTCCAGAAGTGGTTTTACCTACGTGCATGTTGGGGGGCTCATTCTTTATCTAAGAGAGGGTGGGTAAGTCATCTGATGTTTTTGGATTTTTGTATCTTCATTTTGTTGCTAGACGATATGCCAATTTCTTTAACTTTCTTTTTAAGCTATTTACAAATGGAGGCATTTGGTTTTTTGGGAAAGAATGAGGTTGCTTTGGACTATTCCCAAGCATAAACATCGAAATTGTGGGGATTGGGGATCCTTAATTTTGCTGTAAATTTGTCCTTTTGCTATGCATTGATTGAGATGGATGTTGCCAAAGAATGATATCAAAATTCAGGAGACAGGGGAGTTCCTAATTTTTCTATAGAACTCCAAAATATAGTTGGAAACTTGCACATACGAACACATTTTTTTCCATGCTCCATGCTGTAGAATTTAATGTTTATAGATGCAATGGAGATCTAGAAAAATGAGTCTCTACTCGTGGAATTATTTATTCTTCACTTTACAAACATTGGAACGGAGTTGGAAGACAATGAGTCATATATTTTTGCCAACTTGGCTAAGGTATTAAACAAAACAATGCCATGTAGATGGTTTGAGACGGAGAAGGAAAAACAACGATTCTTACAAAATATCTATTTCCATTATTTGTGGTTGAGCAATAAATTTCTGTTGGTTAGACAAGCAATCATGACAACATCCAATTAGAGACAATCGAATAACAAGACTAACAAAACTTAAAAGACGGTGTACAATTATGTAATATTCCTTTTTTATAAGGTCAAATGGACAAATTTACTTATGGTATTTACTCTAGTATCTGCCCATGGTATTTGCTTTCTATTGAAAATGATAAAATGATGTTTCTAGAGGATCCATCAAGCCTATAAAAAGGGATAAGTTTTTTTTTTTAAAGATCAAGATGCCAAAAGAAGTATAGTGGTTGGAGTTTAATTATTATGGGTCAAGTTCTTATCGTGAGATCGAATTATGCCATATCATTGAAGACTAAATTCTTCAATTGAGTAAATTCAAAAATTTACTGAGCCAAATTTAATTGGAAGGTTGAAGAAGAAATTGTTTTGGCCAAACTATTATTATTTGGTTTATTCCTCTAAAACCCCAGATCAAATAATATTTTGTGGAGTTAAAGGCACCGAACGTCTTTGTAATTAGGAGCGGAGGATTGATCTACCATATTGAAGCCATATTTGAAATTTCAAGCTGGTGCCTGCCTGATCTTGAAGCAAGGACAAATTTTCCACTAGATTGTGAAGAATGCTAAGTTATATTAAAGGGGAGAATTCGAAATTGTGTGACATGCGAGCATTGACATTCTCCAAAGGTCGAGTTGTTTTTTTTTTTTTTTATTGTTTTCAAACATAACCCGGAGATGGTTAATGGGTCAAGTTTGGCTCACTGAAGCAACCAAGAACCATTGCTGAGTGTGGACCGAATCTCCATTTCTGCTGGAGAAAGATACTGCGTGGCCAGTTTATATGGCTGATTAAGATTCGAAGCTACACAAATTGGGTGGCTGAAGTTTCAAAAGCTCCGTAACTGCCATTTTTCAGAGGGTAAAACCTGCTACAAGAAATGGTTATTTCTATTAGTTGAGGTTGTTGGAAGTTTGACAACGAATTATGTAAATTTGGGTAAAAATGTAACTAGTTAGTTTTATACAGAAATACCAGTTATGTAATTGAGGAGGCTTGTATAAAACTAGTGAATTCCCCAAAAATCTAATCGTGGAGAATCATTGTTGAATTAATAGAGATTCCAATCCCTTGCCCCGTGGATGTTTCCTTGACACCTTGTCAAGGTTTTACCACGTAAATCCTATGTGTTTATTTGTGTGTTTGTTTCAGTTTTCAGTCAATTATGTTCTTTTTTTGGTTAATGTATAATTGTTCTTTCTTGATCAGTAACTCATTCATATAGAAACAACAATTGGTATTAGATCAATTAGTTGAATCAGGGCTTGTGAGAGATCAGAAAGCCACTTGCGTTCATCACGTTGCTGCGTGGAGAGCAGAAGCTCTGCATGTGGACTTTTTTTTTGCTGCGTGAAGGCAGGCAGAGGTGGACTTCTTTTGCAGAAGCTCACTGCTACGTAGACTCTACGTGTGGACTTCTTTGCTGCGTGAAGGCTGGCAGAGCCTGCCTCTATGTGAAGGCAAGTGCTAAACCCCATCTCTGCGTGAAGTGTAGAACTGTGAAGTACAGAACCTGTGTGCCACTGCCCTGTCCATCTGCATGTGTGGAGGAGGCCTTATATTGTAAACCTCTAGTGAAGGGTTGCGTTGACTACAGTATGAGGACGAAGAGGAGTCTGGAACAGCGTGAAGAGGAAACTGCCAAACCTCTGATGAAGGGCTGTGTCGACTGTAGCGTGAGGAGGAAGCTGTGAACCTGTTGCTTGCGTGGAAGAGCCATGGAACCAGGCAGAGCCTGCATGTGTGAGGGAAAGAGCTGTTGTCCATAGAAGAGGAAGGTGTTGTCCTTGCGTGCTGCCTGCGTGGAAGAGCCATAGAACCAGGCAGAGCATGTGTGAGAGGACACTGCCAGACCTGCGTGAGACGACGACCATGATATCTGCGTGCTAGAACGCCTGAGAAAGTTTGCCGCAAACGTTGTCCCTGCCGCCATTATTAACATTGGACGCTGTCATGAATCTTGGTATTTTTTGAAAGAAATTTTTGTCTCGGAATTTTTTTTTTCCAGAAAGTTATGAAAATAAAGATTTGTTTAAATTGAAGAAATTCTGGAAATAAAAGGGTGGAGGTGTGTAAATTGAAGAAAAAAAAGACAAATGTTGTTTTTTTTAATTGAAGGAAAGGAAAAAAGTTTTTTTTTCAAGGGTTTTTTCTATTTAAATTGAAAAGAAAACTTTCTTGGAGAAATAACGAAAGATAAACATTAGTTGAAAGACTGAAACCCTAGGAGAAGAACAAAATGGGCAAGATGTCGAATGCGAAATTCGAGGTGGAGAAATTCACCGGAAAGAGCAATTTTTCTCTTTGGAAACTTAAGGTTAGGGATCTGTGTGCAACAAGGGTTGCACAAGGCATTGAATGTGGCAACTAAGAAACCTGCAACCATGACTACTTCAGACTGGAAAGACTTGGATGCCCGAGCTCTCAGTACCATCCGGTTATGCCTGGAAGATGAAGTTCTCTTCAATATTGTTGAAGAGACTACAACTTCAGGATTGTGGGGAAAACTGGAAAAACTCTATATGACAAAGTCATTAACCAATAGAATTTATCTGAAAAGACAGTTGTACAGTCTTCGAATGAAAGAAAGTTCAAAAGTTGTCGAACATTTGAATGTTTTTAATACACTTATATGCCAATTAACAGATATGGAAGTTAAAATTCAGGAAAAAGATAAAGCCATAACCTTGCTGTGTTCTTTGCCCAAATCATGGGATCACTTCGTAACTTCAATTAGCTTGAGCACTGCTGATTCTTTGAAGTTTGAATCAATCGTGGGAGCTCTCTTGTCTGAAGAAGTACGAAGGAAATCCAGTACTGAAATAGCTGCATCAGAAGCCATGGTAGCTAGTGGACGCTCAAAGGAAAGAGGAGAAAAACCAAGGGGGTCTTCCAGATCTAAATCGAAGGGAAAGAAGTGTAAGGCAAAATGTTGGCACCGCAATAAAATTGGACACTTGAAGAAAGACTGTTGGAAACGAAAAGAATCTGATAACCTGAAGAAGGAAGCGAATTAGGTCGATTCAGGTATGATAGACGAAGTTTTATCTGCTGAAGAATTATGTATGATAGATGAAACTTCACCTGAATGTAATGTCTCTCAGGGTTTAGATAGCTAGCTATTAGACTCTGGTGCTTCTCATCACATGTGTCCACACAGAAAATGGTTTACTTCGTATGAAAATGTAAATGGTTGTTCTGTGTTTATGGGTAACAATGTGTCATGTCAGACTGTTGGGATGGGGAATATCAGGATTAAAATGTATGATAACACAGTTAGAACATTAACTAGTGTTAGACATGTACCTGATTTGAAGAAAAATTTGATTTCTTTGGGAGTGATAGATTCAGATGGTTATAAGTTTACAGGTCAGGATGGTGTCTTGAAAGTATCTAAAGGAGCCCTAGTGGTTATGAAAGCAGAAAAGGTCGAAAATCTTTACGCGTTAAAAGGAAGTACTCAAGTCAGTGAAGCAGTGGTTGCGTCAAAAAAGGAAGAAGCCGATACTCGTCTATGGCATCAGCGATTAGGTCATATGAGCGAGAAAGGTCTTCAAATACTGATCAAACGTAAATCTCTTCCCCATATGAAATCCTTGAAGTTAGATTTCTATAAACATTGTGTGTATGGAAAACAGTGTAAACAAAGATTTAAAGTTGGAAATCATAATAGTAAAGATATTTTAGACTATATTCATTCTGATCTATGGGGAACATCCCCTGTTGTGTCATATGGAGGTGCTCTATATTTTTTAACGTTTATTGATGATTTCTCCCATAAAGTTTGGGTATTTATGCTAAAAAAGAAAGCAAATGTATTCAATGTCTTTAAACAATTTAAAACAATGATAGAGAAAAGAACAGACAAATCTATTAAATGTTTAAGAACTGATAATGGTGGTGAGTTCACTTCAATTTAATTTGAACAATACTGTAAGGATGAGGGAATTATTAGGCACAAAACTATTTTTTATACTCCTCAGCAAAATAGTGTTGTTGAGCGTATGAATCAGACTCTTATGGAAAGAGCCAGAAGCATGATTAACAATGCTAACTTGCAAAATTAGATCCAAAATTCAAGTGTTATGTCTTTGTTGGGTATGACTATGCAGTGAAAGGATACAAGTTGTGGGATCCTACATTGCGGAAGATAGTCATTAGTCGAGATGTAACATTTGATGAATCTTCTCTTTTAAAATCAAATGTTGAAAGAATTGAATAGGAACAGGTATCACCAAATCAACGAGTTCAGTTGGAGGCTAGACCTTTCGGTGATAGTCAAAAGGAAGGAGAGACTTCTAGAGAAAAAGATGTTGAAGACAAAAAGGAAGCCGTTGAAGCTTCTGAACCAGTTCAAGTTTTTGAACCTGTTCAGCAACTAGTCGCTCTAAGAAGGACTACAAGGGAAAGAAAAACTCCCAAAAGGTATGAAGATTCTGCTTCATCTCTTGCTTTGATTACTGAAGATGGGGAACCTTCTTGTTATCAGGAAGCAGTACATGATACAGATAGCGAAAAATGGAAAACGACTATGAAAGAAGAAATGGATTCCTTAGCTAAGAACAATACCTAGGATGTTGTAGAGCTTCCTTCTCAGGCCAGGCAATAACTCCACAAAGCAGACAACTGATTCGTATATTATTCCATAGGTAGGTCATTGTTATATACAACAGGGAGGGATTGTTCAGTTCATCTCCCGATGACTGTTCACATTCCTAATTTATTTATTTACATAAAATTCCCCCAATCATGAAGATTAGGTGTCAACATTCCCCCCCTTAATCTGAAGGGATGTTGGTGAGTCCGAGCATCATTCTGAATCGTTCAAGCTTTTCCCTTCCAAGTGCCTTGGTGAAGATGTCTGCAATTTGCTCATTTGTGGAACAATGACGGAGATGGATTGTTTTGGCCTCAACATGATGTTGAATCAGATGATATTTAGTATTGATATGCTTCATTCGATCATGGAACATTTGGTTCTTGGCCAACTTTATTGCAAAGGTGTTGTCAATCATGAGTGGAGTTGATTGTACTTGTTTTACTTACAAATCTTCAAGAATTTTCCTGAGCCACACAATTTCTTTTGTTGCTTTAGCTGCTGCCACATATTCTGCTTCTGTTGTGGAATCTGCTAGAACTGATTATTTGCATGATCTCCACGAGACAGATCCTAATCCAAGACTCATAGCATATCTTGAAGTAGATACTCCAGTTGTTTTGTCTCCATCGAAGTCTGAATCAGAGTATCCGATGAAACTAAAGTCATCCACCTGTGTGTACTTGATTCCATAGTCTTGAGTTCCCTTCAAGTACTTTAAAACTCTTTTTACAGCAGACCTATGTCCCTCACAAGGCTTTTGCATAAACCTGGAGAGGATTCCAACAGCAAATGAAATGTATGGCCTAGTAGTAGTAAGGTAGTTGAGACTCCCTACAAGCTGTCTATACTTTGTTGCATCCTCAAATTCCTTTCCTTCAATAGATGTGAGCTTTAAGTTTTGTTCCATTGGAGTGGTAAGAGGATTGCACTCTATCATGCCAAATCTGTTTAACAAATCTCCAATGTATTTCTTTTTGGGAAAAATTATGGACTTTGGATGTTGGGTTACTTCAATGCCAAGATAGTGATGAATATAGCCCAAATTAGTCATTTCAAAACTTTTCCCCAATTCCTTATTTATGGATGCAATGTAGCTTTCATTATTCCCTGTAATTAAAAGATCATCTACATATACCACAAGATATACAACTGTTTTTCCAACTTTCTTGACAAATAAAGTTGCATCATCAAGATCAAAATGATTGAAGTTGAGTTTCAGAAGATGCTCACTTAGTTTTTCATACCAGGCTCGTGGTGATTGTTTGAGGCCATACAAGGACTTCACAAGTTTGCATACTTTATGTTCATGTCCTTTCACAGCAAATCCTTCAAGATGGGACATAAAAACATTTTCTTTTAGATCTCCATTCAAGAAGGCAGTTTTTACATCCATTTGATGGACTTTCCAACCGTTCTGAGCTGCCAGTGCAAAGAGTGTCCAGATGGTGGCCCATTTTACCGTGGGAGCAAAAGTTTCCTCATAATCGACCCCTTCCTTCTGTGCAAAACCTTTTGCCACAAGCCTAGCTTTGTGCTTGTCAAGTGTGCCATCAGCTTTGTACTTGTTCTTGTAGACCCACTTGCAGCCAATTGGTTTGGTTCCAAATGGAGGATCAACCAGCTTCCAAGTGTCGTTCTTTATGAGGGCATCATACTCCTTTTGCATTGCTTCTTTCAATTCATCATGAGAAGCAGCTTCTTTAAAGGAAGTTGGTTCAAAATCTGTAGACAAGTTCAATTCACAATCATAAGAAACATCCATATCAATAGGTGAATTAGAGTCATCTACATCACCTCCATTTTGTCGATTTGCGTTTTTGGTTCCTGTTTTTCCAATTTCGTCAGGATGAACACTTTCAAGTGTCTTTGTCAGCCACTTTGGGGGACCTTTCTGAGATGGTCCAGGCTGCTCTGTTGATTGAGTTGGGAGTGAATCAAGATTGAGTCTC